>JABEVN020002054.1:0-22732 GCA_013146195.2 Codonopsis lanceolata | reverse complement strand
TTAGGGTTAGCATTAGAGTTATGGTTTATGGTTTAGCGATTAGGGTTAGTGTATAATGTTTAAGGTTTTTAGGGTTAAGGTTTAAGGTTAAACTTCGAGGTTAGGGTTTAAGGTTTCGAATTAGGTTTAGGGATAAGGGTTAGGGTTTAAGTGAGACAATTGTTTTTGGTTTAAGGTTTTTGGTTAGGCTTAGGGATTGGGGATAGGGCTAGAGTTAGGGTTTAAGGCTTTGGGATTAAGGTTCAATTAAGGTATAAGGTTTAAGGTTAGGGAATAAGAGTTAGGGTTAGGGTTTAGGGTTTAGGGTTTAAGATTTAAGGTTTAGAGATTAGGTTTAGGGTTTAGGGTTTAGGGTTTAGGTGTAACCCTTGGTGATGACTCGTTTTTAATCCCAAAAATGTTGTTTAAGCAACATTACGGGCTTTGGAAGTTTTTGTGTTTTTCATTCATTTTTATTTATTTTTTCCTTTTAGGGTTGGTTTGGTTAGGGCATATAAAGGGTTAGGGTTTAAGATTTAAGGTTTCCGTTACCTTAAGCCTAAACTCTAACCTTAAACATTAAACCTAATCCTAAACCTTAAACCTTAAACCTAACCCTAATCCCTAAGCCAAACGTTAAACCTTAAGACCTAAAACCCTAAACCCTAAACCCTAAATCCTAAAACCATAAACCTTAAACCCTAAACCCTAAGCCAAACCTTAAACCCTTAAACCTTAAACCTTAAAACCTTAAACCCTTTACCGTAAACCTAAACCTAAACCCTAAACCAAACCTAAACTCTAGCCTAATCCAAAGCAGCTTAAACCTAAAACCTTAAACCTTAAACCTTAAACCCTAACTCTAAGCCTATCTCCATGCCTAAGCCTAACTATAAACCTTAAACCAAAAACAATCTATCACCTAAACCAACCCTTATCCTAAACCTAATTGAAAACCTTAAACCTAACCTTGAGTCTCTAACCTTAAACCTTAACCTAAAACAAAACTTAAACCTAACTCTAAAATACTAACCCTAATCCCTAAGCCTAACCTTAAACCTTAACTTAGAAAATGGTCTTATCCTTCCTAATCCCTAAGCCTGACCTTAATCCCTATGAACGAGAAACAAAAAATAATAATTTTGAAGGAAAAAAACATGAAATGAACATGATAATCACCATAAGGATGAAGCATCAACTATTTTGAATCCACAAAAAAATATTAAAAAAATAAAAATAAATAAACAAATATTTTCTTTATAATTTTTTTTTGGATTCAAAATAGTTGATGCTTCATCCGTATGGAGATTATCGTGTTCATTTCATGTTTCATTCATAAATAATTTTTTTTTCTCGTTCATAGGGATTAAGGTTAGGCTTAGCGATTAGGGTTAGCATTAGAGTTATGGTTTATGGTTTAGCGATTAGGGTTAGTGTATAATGTTTAAGGTTTTAGGGTTAAGGTTTAAGGTTAGAAACTCGAGGTTAGGGTTTAAGGTTTCGAATTAGGTTTAGGGATAAGGGTTAGGGTTTAAGTGAGACAATTGTTTTTGGTTTAAGGTTTTTGGTTAGGCTTAGGGATTGGGGATAGGGCTAGAGTTAGGGTTTAAGGCTTTGGGATTAAGGTTCAGGTTTAAGGTATAAGGTTTAAGGTTAGGGAGAGTTAGGGTTAGGGTTTAGGGTTTAGGGTTTAAGATTTAAGGTTTTAGAGATTAGGTTTAGGGTTTAGGGTTTAGGGTTTAGGGTGTAACCCGTGATGACTTCGTTTTAATCCCAAAAAATGTTGTTTAAGCACTGTTACGGGCTTTGGAAGTTTTTGTGGTTTTTCATTCATTTTTATTTATTTTTTCCTTTTAGGGTTTGGTTTGGTTAGGGCATATAAAGGGTTAGGGTTTAAGATTTAAGGTTTAGTTACCTTAAGCCTAAACTCTAACCTTAACATTAAACCTAATCCCTAAACCTTAAACCTTAAACTAACCAATCCCTAAGCCAAGCGTTAAACCTTAAACCTAAACCTAAACCTAAACCCTAAACCTAAAACCATAAACCTTAAACCCCTAAACCCCTAAACCCAAAAACCTTAAACCCTTTCAGTAAACCCCTAAACCTAAACCTAATCCCTAAGCAGCTTAAACCTAAAACAAACCTTAAACCTTAAACCTAACTCTAAGCCTATCTCCATGCCTTAAGCCTAACTATAAACCTTAAACCAAAAACAATTCTATCACCTAAACCTAACCCTTATCCCTAAACCTAATTCGAAACCTTAAACCTAACCTTGAGTCTCTAACCTTAAACCTTAACCCTAAAACCTAAACATTATGCACTATCTAATCACTAAACCTTAAACCCTAACTCTAATACTAACCTAATCCTAAGCCTAACCTTAAACCTTAACTTAGAAAATGGTCTTATCCTCCTAATCCTAAGCGACCTTAATCCCTATGAGCGAGAAACAAAAAAATATTTTTGAAGGGAAAAAACATGAAATGAACATGATAATCACCATAAGGATGAAGCATCAACTATTTTGAATCACAAAAAATATTAAAAAATAAAAAAAATAAACAAATTTTTGTTCATAAAGCGGTACCGGTTTATGAACAAAATATTTTATATTTTTATTTTATTTATTTTTTGGATTCAAAATAGTTGATGCTTCATCCGTATGGAGATTATCGTGTTCATTTCATGTTTCTTCCATTCATAAATAATTTTTTTGTTTCTCGTTCATAGGGATTAAGGTTAGGCTTAGCGATTAGGGTTAGCATTAGAGTTATGGTTTATGGTTTAGCGATTAGGGTTAGTGTATAATGTTTAAGTTTTTTTGGGGAGTTAGGGTTTAAGGTTTGAATTAGGTTTAGGGATAAGGGTTAGGGTTTAAGTG
This sequence comes from Codonopsis lanceolata, assembly GCA_013146195.2. Taxonomy (NCBI): domain Eukaryota; kingdom Viridiplantae; phylum Streptophyta; class Magnoliopsida; order Asterales; family Campanulaceae; genus Codonopsis; species Codonopsis lanceolata. Next base: position 19,866 of record JABEVN020002054.1, on the reverse strand, counting down.
AGACAATTGTTTTGGTTTAAGGTTTTGGTTAGGCTTAGGGATTGGGGATAGGCTAGAGTTAGGTTTAAGGCTTTGGGATTAAGGTTAAGGTTTAAGGTTAGGGAATAAGAGTTGGGAGGGTTAGGGTTTAGGGTTTAAGATTTAAGGTTTTAGAGATTAGGTTTAAGGGTTTAGGGTGTAACCCGTGATGACTTCGTTTTAATCCCAAAAAATGTTGTTTAAGCCATTATACGGGCTTTGGAAGTTTTTGGGTTTTCATTCATTTTATTTATTTTTTCCTTTTAGGGTTTGGTTTGGTTAGGGCATATAAAGGGTTAGGGTTTAAGATTTAAGGTTTCGTTACCTTAACCTAAACTCTAACCTTAAACATTAAACCCAATCCCTAAACCTTAAACCTTAAACCTAACCTAATCCCTAAGCCAAGCGTTAAACCTTAAGACCTAAAACCTAAACCTAAAACCATAAACCTTAAACCACTAAACCTAAAACTAAAACCTTAAACCCTTAAACCTTAAACCTAAAACCTTAAACCATTTACCTTAAACCTAAACACGAACCACAAAACCCTAACCCTAAACCACAAACCTAATCCCTAAGCCAAAGCTTAAACCCTAAAACCTTAAACCTTAAACCTTAAACCTAACTCTAAGCCTATCTCCATGCCTTAAGCCTAACTATAAACCTTAAACCAAAAACAATTGTATCACCTAAGCCTAACCCTTATCCCTAAACCTAATTCGAAACCCTTAAACCTAACCTGAGAGTCTCTAACCTTAAACCTTAACCTAAAACCTTAAACATTATGCATTACTATCACTAATCACTAAACCTTAAACCCTAACTCTAATGCTAACCTTAATCCCTAAGCCTAACCTTAAACCTTAACTTAGAAAATGGTCTTATCCTCCTAATCCCTAAGCGACCTTAATCCTATGAGCAGAAACAAAAAAAAATATTTTTGAAAAAAACATGAAATGAACATTATAATCACCATAAGGATGAAGCATCAACTATTTTTGTATTCAAAAAAATATTAAAAAATAAAACTAAAAAAACAAATGTTTTGTTCATGAACTGGTAACCGGTTGATGGGTTTTATGAACAAAATATTTCTTTTTTTATATTTTCTTTATATATTTTTTTGGATTCAAAATAGTTTATGCTTCATCCGTATGGAGATTATCGTGTTCATTCATTTCATGTTTCTTCCATTCATAAAATATTTTTTGTTTTATTGTTCATAGGGATTAAGGTTAGGTTAACATTAGGTTATGGTTTATGGTTTAGCGATTAGTTTAGGTTAATGTTTAAGGTTTAAGGTTTAAGGTTAGAAACCTTCGAGGTTAGGGTTTGGGTTTCGAATTAGGTTTAGGGATAAGGGTTAGGTTTAACTAGCCGGACAATTGTTTTTGGTTTATGTTTGTTAGGCTTAGAGGTTGGGGAGGGCTAGGCTAGATTAGCGTTTAAGGCTTTGGGATTAAGGTTCGAGTTTAAGGTATAAGGTTTAAGGTTAGGGAATAAGAGTTAGGGTTAGGCTTTAGGTTTAGAAGTTAAGGGTTTAAGATTTAAGGTTTTAGAGATTAGGTTTAGGGTTTAGGTTTAGGATTTAGGGTGTAACCCGTGATGACTTCTTTTTAATCCCAAAATGTTGTTTAAGCACGTTACGGGCTTTGGAAGTTTTTTTGTGTTTTCATTCATTTTATTTATTTTTTCCTTTTAGGGTTTGGTTTGGTTAGGGCATATAAAGGGTTAGGATTTAAGATTTAAGGTTTAGTTACCTTAACCCTAAACTCTAACCTTAAACATTAAACCCTAATCCCTAAATCTTAAACCTTAAACCCTAACCCTAATCCCTAAGCCAAACCTTAAACCTTAAGACCTAAAACCCTAAACCCTAAATCCTAAAACCATAAACCTTAAACCCTAAACCCTAAGCCAAACCTTAAACCCTTAAACCTTAAACCTTAAAACCTTAAACCCTAAACCCTAAACCCTAAACCTAATCCCTAAACCAAAGCTTAAACCCTAAAACCTTAAACGTTAAACCTTAAACCCTAACTCTTAGCCTATCTCCATGCCTTAACTAACTATAAACCTTAAACCAAAAACAAATATATCACCTAAACCCTAACCCTTATCCCTAAACCTAATTTGAAACCTTAAACCTTAACCTTGAGTCTCTAACCTTAAACCTTAACCCTAAAACCTGAAACATTATGCACTATCGCTAATCACTAAACCTTAAACCCTAACTCTAATGCTAACCCTAATCCCTAACCCTAACCTTAAACCTTAACTTAGAAAATAGTCTTATCCTCCCTAATCTCTAAGCCTGACCTTAATCCCTATCAACGAGAAACAAAAAAAAATATTTTTGAAGGGAAAAAACATGAAATGAACATTATAATCACCATAAGGATGAAGCATCAACTATTTTGAATCCAAAAAAAAATTAAAAAAATAAAAATAAATAAACAAATTGTTTGTTCATAAAACTGGTACTAGTTTTATGAAGAAATTATTTTTTTTATTTTTTTATATTTTCTTTATATTTTTTTTTTGGATTCAAAATAGTTGATGCTTCATCCGTATGGAGTTTATCGTGTTCATTTCATGTTTCTTCCATTCATAAATAATTGTTTTTGTTTCTCGTTCATAGGGATTAAGGTTAGGCTTAGCGGTTAGGGTTAGCATTAGAGTTATGGTTTATGGTTTAGCGATTAGGGTTAGTGTATAATGTTTAAGGTTTTAGGGTTAAGGTTTAAGGTTAGAAACTCGAGGTTAGGTTTAAGGTTTCAATTAGGTTTAGGGATAAGGGTTAGGCTTAAGTTAGACAATTGTTTTTGGTTTAAGGTTTTTGGTTAGGCTTAGGGATTGGGGATAGGGCTAGAGTTAGCGTTTAAGGCTTTGGTGTAAGACCCCGAACCTTCATGTATTTGACTTTCTCGTGTTGCATGCTTTGTTGTTAATGCGACGAGTGTTTATCTTAACATGATAGCACCTAAATAAGTCTCATTGGAGTCTTAGTACCTTGCATATAATATTTACAATGTTCATCTTAGTTGTTGTATGCTTGGTTGAGAGTTTATAAGCATTGTTGCTTCGTTTGAGCCTTAGGGTTTCTCGGGATTGCCTTCGTTGCTTGTATTGTTTGTGCTTTAAACTTGCGAGAAGTTCATTTAAGTTCTAAACCAAGTGTACTAGTATTTCTCATGCTTGCACAATCAATGTTCATAGATTTGTTGCATTTGGAAATAAGATGACCAACATATCACTTCACAGATTCAGTCCTGTTTTTGGGCGAACTTCGGGAAAATTCTGGTACCAATCTACTGAAGGGAATTTTCTAAACATTTAGTATGTTTTACCTACATATGTTAGGATACTCTCTGAAAAATATGGTATTTTTCCAAGGTGTATAAGTACCTCATTTATGTCTTGACTTACGGCTGTGCCAGAATTCTATTTTCAGGAAATCAGCTTCTGTACTTGAACTTGTAGTAGCCATATTTTGATGAATATAAGTCCAAATTGAGTAATTTAAAAAGCTAAACTATAGTTTAAAGAGTCTAGTTTCACAAAAATCAATAATCACCTCATTTGGAGGTGTGAGCTATTTATGGTCGATTTTACAAGATCGACTGTCCAGTAACAATAATCTGGAAATTGGGCAGTTTTCAGCCTTTGGTCATTTCTTGGGTGGTTTTGGCTATTGACCACCAAGCCCCTTGGCCCTTGGACGTCTTTTGGGTGTCAAGCCACCTTTGTTGACTTACTTTCAACCCCTGTGAACCCTTTTGATCATTCCTTATCAATGGTCACCCTTCCTTGGCCAATTAGAAGCAAGATAATCACCATCACTTGGATTGGGGGTTTGAGGGGAAGTATATAAACCAAATGTTCAGCCTTTCAGCCATTGTTGATCAACAACAAGCTGATATTCAGAGACATAACTCCATTTTCGTCCATGGAGGTCACTCCAACTTGAGAGACCATTTCCCGGAGATCCGGTGGTCCGATCGACGAACCGAGACCGCCAAATCGAAGCCCTCGATCTTCTCTACAACAATCCTTGCTCTAATCAACCTTTCCTCCATTAATCTTAGGACTAAGGTACGTTGAGAAATCCCTGAAATTTTCATGTTCAATAAAATGACATGACCCCTTCATTATAGTTGCTCTATTGATGATTATGAACATCTTTTGTGAAGACAAATCCTCCAATTCAACCTTTGAAACATGTGTAGGATTTTATGAATTCTCTATGAAGTTGTGATTTTGACATTTTATAAAGCATGAATGTTGTTTATAATGAGCTTAGGAATAACTCTTGTGAAGGAATATGTTTCAATTCAAGGTTTAACAAAATCTCCGATTCTAGGGTTTGAAACTTCGATTGTGTTTAAGGCTAGTTTAAGATCATGAACGGCCTAGTTATCGAGTTCTAAATGAAAGGAGAACTTAGGAAAGGGCAATGTAATGCATATATTATCAATGCTCTATTTGGTTGAATTTTAGTAAAACTCACCGGAATTGAGATTAGGGAGTTATTGAACAATACCGACTCCACATTCAATCCCTACGATGTTTGTAGTATGTTAGACTAATATATTAGCCTACATGACTTTGGGATGGATTGAAGGGCATGTTTGATATGAGTGATTATAAGACTCAATCGAGTTCTTATGTGGTTTATGTGATTGTGTGAAGCAAATGCACAATTGAGAGCATGTTGTAGAATGATGTATCTACTTGACAGTTGAATTCGCTCTTGTCGAATTCCTACTTGATTCTTTAATGAGTAAAAACACCTACTTGTTGAATAATGAATTTGAGGACTATTCTATGAGAAGATTTGGATTGGGGCTTTCTTAGTACTCTATACATGGAGTCTACTCGTATAACTCGCTAGGATGACCATGTTGTTATCTAAGACTCACCGGTATGGTTTGACCTTACGGGTTAATGGACTGATGGTTAAGTTGTGACTTTGTTGAATTTCATAGGTGAATATGGAATACTGTGTATATTTTATATTATGACTAAATGCATGATTTCCTACCTTGTCAAGAATTGATTCTTCTATGTGTTTCTATGATATGACTTATGAGCATATTGAATGTATTTGCCTCGTGCCTTATCCGTTTCTACGCTAATGAATTGTGGTGAACTTGGATTCTACTATTAAGTGGAATTATGAATCAAAATTGAACTAAGCTTGATTTCACAATAATCAACTTGGGCTTCCCTTATATAATTGACTTGGGACTTGAACTAAGATTCCTAAATGGAATGAGAACCTTGCTATGCCTCAAACGAGAACATAGAAAAGAGTCTTGGGACACATATAGTGTTCAAACTCTATTTGGTTGGAATTGTAGTAAAGACTCAACAGAGTCGAGTTAAGGAACAATTGAACCTTACGAGGATCGTGGTGAGATCCTATGACAATTATATTCCAGTTGACTAGATTACTAGCTTTTGGGACTTGAATTGAATAGAGTGAACAAACTTGGCACTTATGATTTAGAGACTCAAATGAGTTCCTATTGTGGTTTTGTGATTTATGTAACAATGTGCATAATCGTATGAGTTTACTAGGTCATTATATCTACTTGAGAATTAGCAAGTAAACATCTACTTGTGCATTGCATATAAGTCCAACTGGCATTACTTGAGTTTTCATGATGATGGTGGGACGATGCATTGTCTTCACAAATTATGGGATTCGTGATTGTAATGTATCGCCGTACCGGATTCGTGTTTCACACACCTCCACTGCTAGCTACAGTGGGGAAGTAGCCCCCTTTGTCGTAACCAATTGAGCACATTGGCTAGTGCTATTTTCCTGAGTAGAGAACTCAGACCCGAGAAGAGAGCTCGGTACTTTGATACCTGAACACGGGTATCATTGGCACGATATGATTAACATTGTGATTGCGTGAGCAATACGACGACAATGATTTGGTATCTTCTCTATCCCTTATGTGGCCTCCTATGGGCACTTATGTGACAACAAAGTGTTAGTTGAACATGAGATCTTATTGACCATGTTTGTATTGGCTGATGTTATATGAGAGATTTGATATATGTATATATAGATATATGCATACTTGTATATGAGATATATATGAAAGACTTGATGTGTATATATATAGATATGCACACTTATGCATGATGATTTTATGGGAGATTTGATATGTATATTTAGAGATATACATACTGATATAGGTGTATATATATAAACATGCACCCTTACACGTGGTAACAGTGTGAATAGCTTGATTCGTATATATAATGATATGTATACTTGCATATGATGTTTTGTGGGAACTACCTTCTAATTCATTTGATTTGTGTGTGAACAGGGAATTACACCCTGGTTCATTTGGACGGTTTAGTAAGTAAGAAGGAGTGGATATCTTGTGGAGTATCGAAACGATACGACGCCTCTTCACGGGTTTTTCTGTCATATATAAAATGACACCGTTATGTTTATGTTACATAATTATATGTTGCATATATATTGTAGTAGCGCATCGGGTCATTATGACTCATCTCGTACTTGTTTTTAGTTGCAGTAACTGATAGTTGCACTGAGGTCGAGTAGATCGTGACTGTAGCAGGGTGCAGCTGGTCGATAGATCGAGGTTAGATCATGTGGTTCGTGCTTGTAGCAGCCGACTTTCCCGAGTAGCAGCTTGTGGAGTCTTGTTCCTTTTTAGCATTGTCATTGATTTCATGTACTTTGTTATTCTTGTGAGATCGACATTTTGTAAAGTTATTTAGACTTTACAGTCGGGTAGAATACTTGGGTATTTGTATTGGTTATTTCTTGGGCCGACGTGTTGTGTCGTGCCCTTGTTTGTGGTTTTAGTATTTATTTCGCTTGTCTCCTGCACGCAGTAGCTTTGGGGAATTTCCTTATTCTAGTTTTTATAGTTGTTGGTTGACCCTGATGCTTTAGCCATTGGGTATTTGTTATATCGTTGGTTCTTTGTTGAAACGCCCCGAGTGCCGATGGTTTGATTAGCGCCGCAATGTTACAAGACGCGAAGTTTTGTTTTTCCTCCTTTGATAGATAATGTCTCTTGGTTTCATTGTCGTTGGTTTCGAGCTTCATAGCTTGGGACTTCTTTCTTATATTGCTTCGCGATTTGATTTTTGAAATACCGTATTTTAGTGCGGTGTTATGTTCATGTTTAGAGCGAGTTTGCTCGACCGCTTGACTAGCACTATGCTTATCAAGTGCTTGTCCTCTTATTAAGTTAGTTCCTGCACGACCTTGGGATTTCGTGTTGGAACCGGTCGGGTCGTTACAGCTTGGTATCGAGCTTATGTTAGCTATAAGCCGTGATAGGTTCCATGGCCTAGTTTGGGTTTGGGTTTTCGCCGAGTATTTACCGTCGAAAGTGTTGTTTATAATGCCTTATTGGCATATTCTTTCGCATGTACAAGTACACGACTTGGAGTACTAAGTTCGCTTGGTCTAGATTGCCGTGAGTGAAGGTTTGTGTCTAGGAGTATTATATTTCTCCTTTATTGCTTACGAGTTGCAGTTATACCAAGATTAGGTGCTGCATTTTAGTAGAGCTGTTGTTTCTTGTTCCATTTTTAGGAATCGTAGAAGCTAGACTCGGTCCCAAGGGTGATCGTCGTGTTAATCATTATGGCGAAAGTTCGTTGTAATACGCTTCGAGAGCGGAGTGGTTAAGCCTCCCGTGGTACCTAATAGTATTTCATAGATTACTATATAGGTGTATATAGTTATGGTAGTATTTAATCACCGCTCTTGTATTACTTGTGTTGGGAATTTGAGAACCCTTTCCCGATGGTTGTGTTTTGGTATTTGAGGGACTACCTTGATCAAGGTGAAATTTCCCCATGATATGTTGGAACTTGGTGATGGGCCGAGGTGATCACATGATGATTGGTCGATCGGTTGTCGAATTCGCATATACGGTTTGACTTATAAGGATTGGTTATATACTAGTTAGTAATAATATGCTACCTAGTGACTTGTGAAGTGTTGTATTGTTTTGTTATTGGTCTAATACATTGATAGAGTATTAGCCTTGAATAATGTGTTTTATCTACCATTGATAGGTAGTTAATAGTATGAATATTCCATACTTGGTATACATACATAGTAAATTAATATGCTATGTTGCATGATGTTGATACCATGCCTATATGTGTTTATTATTGCTATTGTTGATACCGATATAAAGGATGTTAATATGTGATTCACGAACACCCCACATCTTGTACGACGAAAGCTTTTGAAGTCACTTCAGAGGGCCCCTGACTTGATTATCAAGAGGTCTTCGTCGGAGAACTAGAATGGTATAATATGAGATAGGAATTGACTGAACCCGCTACCAAACGGAATGTAATTGAAAATGGTATCTTGTTTTGCTTGTGCAAATATGTGCAACTTGTATATGGAGATCATGCTATGAATGAAATGAACTTGTGACTTGATCGAATAAGTTACACTGTGTTGAATGTCTTCCTTGTTGGGTGAATATGTGCTCTATAATGATGATTGACTACTTGATTATAGTGCAAGGGCGTTAGACCCTAGAGATTTGCGTGGTAACCAGAAAATTCTTGGTTGGGAAGTTAGTTAGTTCGGTGCAATTATTGCACATGCATGAATTACTTGATTAGTTGATAGAGAGGCATTTAAACCTTGATATCCACGTTTGTTGGAACTTTGTAAGCTTTGCTAATGTCTTTGAACTCCGTCAAGAGTCAAGATGACTTGATTTTGGAATTTATTGGAGTTGAGATTTGAGTATTTCTCCCCCTCGTGTTTTGAGGCATACCTAGACGGTCACCTTGACTTCATGTGCAGGCCAGAGTATTGAACTTTTGGTTGTTGTCGAGTTTTGAATTCGAGGACGAATTCTTTTAAGGTGGTGAGGATGTAAGACCCTGAACCTTCGTATATTTGACTTTCTCGTGTTGCATGCTTTGTTGTTAATGCGTCGAGTGTTTATCTTAACATGATAGCACCTAAATAAGTCTCATTGGAGTCTTAGTACCTTGCATATAAGATTTACAATGTTCATCTTAGTTGTTGTATGCTTGGTTGAGAGTTTTGTGACGCCCCGCTCCTTCGTTATCTCGGTTTGCGTGCTATACTTGCACTTCTTCTTTTGTCGACGGTATGTTTGGGTTGCGAGAGGGTCTAGATATGTTCGAGAGACCATATTAAGACCAAAACATTATTTAGAGACTTCATATAGTTGTTGACTTGCTAAAGTCACAAGTCGTGACTTCGGACGATAGCCTCGAATGCGACGCGATTGAGGGTTTACCTCCGTTTTGTGTTCGTGACCTCGGTTTGGGTCCTAGACCTCTTTAAGATGGTTTGTTAACATGTTTAGATGTGTTAGACTTCAAGTTGGAGGTGTTCCTTAAGCCTATCGATGATTTTGGAAGCTTTGGAGATAGCGTTCGTCTCTATCGCGTAGTTCGGGAATCGAGTCGCGTAATCGCCTCTCCTTTGGGATTCTTATTTCCCTAGTTGTTATCCAACTTCCTAGAAGTATTTAAGCTTCTTCATTAGCCCTTAGACTTGCCTTAAAAGTCTCCTTTCATTGCTCGTTTGATTTCGAGTTCGCTCGTTTTGCACGTTGTTGCACCCCTTCCGGTTTCGCTCCGAGTTGTTTCGGGAGTTCTTCGGTGTGTTTTAGACTTGTTTTGAGTTGGGTTAGACCTTAGAATGGTTGCCCATAAGTTTGGGATCATTTAGGACAAGTTTAGATCAAATTTTGAGGTTTGGAACCTCGTGAGGCGCCCGTCAAATCGAGAGCATCTTTGAGGCGCCCGCCTCAAATACCGAGAGCATCAGTGGCCAGGCGGCCGCATGGGAGGGAGTGAGGCGCCCGCCTCCTCAACTGATGTTGTTCGGGATTTTTGCCCTGTTTTGGAATTTTTGCCCTGTTTTGGAATTGGACGACTTGTACACTAAAACCCCCTATCTAAACCTATTCTAAACCTTTTCTAAACCTCCCTAACCCTCCTCACTTATACCCTAACATCTCTAATAAGTTTTAGGAGTGGATTAGTGAGAGTTTGAGTGGATTAATTAAGCCCAAAATCAGATATTTATCAACCACAATATCATGACACTTGTCCCACTCAATTTTTGGACCAATATAAACCACAATCTGAGATTTTGACTCTCATTTCTCACCCCTCCTCTCCAAAAACGGGATTTCACTCCTCTCAAGCTCTCCCATGGCTTCTTGAAGACATCTTCATCATCCTCCTTGATTCTTCACTCATTTGCTCAAGCCTCCTCCACAAGAAGTGTAGAGCTCGACGAGAGGATCGTTTTCAACCGATTGATTTCTTCCTTTGCTTTCTTTGTTGAAGAACACTTGTAAGTTACTTCTTCTTCTTTTGATTTTGTACCCATTGATCCTAAGGAAAACAAACTCTATGCTATTTGAGGTCAATGGGTACACATACTTGCCTTGGGTGATTTTAACTTGTGATTTGAGCATGTGACTTGTCAAAAGCATATGTAGGATGACCTATATGATTGTTGAAGTATAATGTTACTCTTCATCTTGTGTTTCTAGGTTTATGAACATGCTAGAAATCATGTTTACATTCCATTTGGTTTATTATGAAAGTATGCCTAAAGTTTGGGGCTTTGAATGTGTGATCTCACTAGGTTGTATGAGTATGACCATCTAATTGAAAGTATGAAATTCCTAAAATGGGTATAGGGTTATGTTGGGTTTTATGAATTTTAGGGTTTGTTAATCAAGCTCGAATTATTGGAAGAATTGTGTTATTTGGAGTGGGTATTCATGTGTAGGATGATTTGAATGATGTTGTGTGTTGGGAGAAATGGGTTATTCCTTTGTTAGGGTTTTATGAATTTTGGGGCTTGGGAATCAAGCCGAATGAATTTTAGTGGTTGATATATATAATTGAATGGAATGTTAATTTGGGATTTACGAAACACATAAAGAATGAAAGGTAGAATTAAGACTCAACGGAGTCATTATGAGGCCAATAATGTGATAACAAGCTTTGGGTTGAGACCCTACGATGTTCGGGTCTCGTTCGCTTATGTTTGTACGCACCCGAGTATCTCGTTGTGTCCAATTGGGATACTCATGTTATAGAGACCTATTGGGAATTTGTTTAGAACGTGCTTGTAAAGCACGGTGTATTAGAGACCAACCCTTGGTCTCGAGTACCATTTAATATTGATTATTGGATGAGTCCACTATAAGGAATTTAGTTGCGAGGATATGAAAATACTTGCGGATTTAGACTACAAGGTAGTCTGGTCATTCATGAGATGGGTTTTGAGGATGTCGACTATTAATGACGAACGGACTTTGGCTAAGTCCTGTGTGCCTTTAAGTGAAGCTTAATGCTAAGCCTTGATTTGTGGTGGTTCTTAGACTAAGTAGTAGTCTTTGATTTAATCTTGAGTAGAGGACTATAGTAGACCTCATATTGTGATTTGTTGAGCTAATATGCTATTCTTGAATTGGTGATGACTTGAGGATTGTGAATACCTCAATATGTGGTTTTTGAACTAAACTTACAAGTTAGTTGGATATGTTAAGTGTGTACAATTATGTGCATTGTTTATTGGGTTTTGTAGAGCATTATGACCTACTTGATTAATAAGTTCTTTTGTAATGAACTTGGTCCTTATTGGTTTATACAAGTAAATAATCTACTTGAGCATCTTGATTTTGAGTCCGTGGCGCCTTGGTCGCTTTTGTCGGCAATGGGACGATTCATGGCCTTTGGAAACATTCGCTATGAATCGCCGCATTGGTACCCTTTCTCCTCACTATTTGGCCGATAGTGGGATGTGGTCTCGTATTAGCGGCTCCTAGCCTGATATCGAGCTCCCATTCCTCATCCTAGGGTGGATGAATGTAACGCGGAACTCATTAAAGAAAACTGGTGAGTTATGATCATTTGAGGAATGAAACCCAGTTTATGATCATTTGAAGGGCTAGGCCCAGGTCTTGGTTAAATATTGAGGGCTTGGCCCAGGTCCTGATTTTACGTGCTTATGTATAAGCACTTATATGAAAGAAAACGTGCTATATGGTTTATGAAGTTTATGTTACATGATGACATGATACAAGTTTATTATGGGTAGACTATAAAGATACCATGATTTTATATATGTTGGTGCATTATGCCATGCCACGATATGCTATGCCATACATTTGCATTTAGTAACTTACTGGGTCATTATGACTCATTCGTGTGTTTGTTTTCCTTAGTTTTTGCAAAGGATCCCGTTAGTACGCTGCGTGGCGGCTTGGATAGTGATTCCTAGAAGGTGGTCTTCCGGCTTAAGCTTGGCTTTAAGCTTGGGTTTATTATCATTACTATTATTATGTATTTGTGAGACACGAATGTAAAGTTACGTAGACTTTACTTGGGTAGTTTTTGTTAGTATTCTGCTATTGTATTATTTTGGGAGCCGACTTGCTTGGTCGTATGTTGTATCTTTTAGAAGTTATTCCCTTGTTATTTCGAGCGCTCTAGCTCATTCATCCTATTATTGTTGGTATTGTCATCTCCGACGACATTAGTCGTGAGACTTGGGTTTAATTGTTAGGATTTGAATATCTTGTTCTTTTAGTTGATTTGTTCCTCCGGCATGTTTTAGCCGTCGAGTTGTTGTTTATTAGGTTGGGTTCTTGTTGCTTCGCCGGCCTTGGTTTGCCGATGGTTTGTTGTACGTGCGCAATGTTGCGTCACGCGAGTCGTAGATTTGTCGAGAGATAGTCGTCTCTCAGCCTTGTATTCCTTAGTTTACAACTATAGGTTTTGGTCCCATTTATGATTTGCTTCCGCAGATTTTAGTTTTTGGTTATTCGGATTTGCCGTTATGGCTTTTCATTCCTGTATAGTGTTTGTTGGTTCAACTCTGGACTCGCACTATTACGCTTAGCGGGTGCTTGTTCGTCTTTTAGCTTGTCTTGGCGGCACGACCTTGGGATTCCGCATTGGGGTTCGGGTCGGGCTGTCACAAGTTTAGAAGCATTATTGCTTCGTTTGAGCCTTAGGGATTCGGGTTTCACACACGCCTCCACTGCTAGCTACAGTGGGGAAGTAGCCCCCTTTGTCGTAACCAATTGAGCACATTGGCTAGTGCTATTTTCCTGAGTAGAGAACTCCGACCCGAGAAGAGAGCTCGGTACTTTGATACCTGAACACGGGTATCATTGGCACGATATGATTAACAGTTGTGATTGCAGGAGCAATACGACGACAGTGATTTGGTATCTTCTCTATCCCTTATGTGGCCTCCTATGGGCACTTATGTGACAACAAAGTGTTAGTTGAACATGAGATCTTATTGACCATGTTTGTATTGGCTGATGTTATATGAGAGATTTGATATATGTATATATAGATATATGCATACTTGTATATGAGATATATATGAAAGACTTGATGTGTATATATATAGATATGCACACTTAGGCATGATGATTTTATGGGAGATTTGATATGTATATTTAGAGATATACATACTGATATAGGTGTATATATATAAACATGCACCCTTACACATGGTAACAGTGTGAATAGCTTGATTCGTATATATAATGATATGTATACTTGCATATGATGTTTTGTGGGAACTACCTTCTAATTCATTTGATTTGTGTGTGAACAGGGAATTACACCCTGGTTCATTTGGACGGTTTAGTAAGTAAGAAGGAGTGGATATCTTGTGGAGTATCGAAACGATACGACGCCTCTTCACGGGTTTTTCTGTCATATATAAAATGACACCCTGGTTATGTTTATGTTACATAATTATATGTTGCATATATATTGTAGTAGCGCATCTTGGGTCATTATGACTCATCTCGTACTTGTTTTTAGTTGCGAATGCGATAGTTGCACCGAGGTCGAGTAGATCGTGATCAGTGGTGCTGGTCGATAGATCGAGGTTAGATCATGTGGTTCGTGCTTGTAGCAGCCGACTTTCCCTCGTAGCAGCTTGTGGAGTCTTGTTCCTTTTTTAGCATTGTCATTGATTTAATGTACTTTGTTATTCCTGTGAGATCGACATTTTGTAAAGTTATTTAGACTTTACAGTCGAGTAGAATACTTGGGTATTTGTATTGGTTATTTCTTGGGCCGACGTGTTGTGTCATGCCCTGTTTGTGGTTTTAGTATTTATTTCGCTTGTCTCCCGCGGTAGCTTTGGGGAATTTCCTTATTCTAGTTTTTATAGTTGTTGGTTGACCCGGTATGCTTTAGCCGTTGGGTATTGTTATATCAGTTGGTTCTTTGTTGAAACGCCTGAGTGTCGATGGTTTAATTAGCGCCTCGCAATGTTGCGGCATGCGAGTTTTTTTCCTCCTTTGAGAGATAATGTCTCTCTTGATTTCATTGTCGTTGGTTTCGAGCTTCATAGCTTGGGACTTCTTTCTTATATTGCTTCCGCTGATTTGATTTTTGAAATACCGTATTTTAGTGCGGCGTTATGTTCATGTTTAGAGCGAGTTTGCTCGACTGTTTGACTAGCACTACTGTTTATCAAGTGCTTGTCCTCTTATTAAGTTAGTTCCAGCGGCACGACCTTGGGATTTCGTGTTGGAATCCGGGTCGGGTCGTTACATTTGGGATTAAGGTTCAGGTTTAAGGTATAAGGTTTAAGGTTAGGGAATAAGAGTTAGGGTTAGGGTTTAGGGTTTAGGGTTTAAGATTTAAGGTTTTAGAGATTAGGTTTAAGGGTTTAGGGTTTAGGGTTTAGGGTTTAGGGTGTAACCCGTGATGACTTCGTTTTAATCCCAAAAAATGTTGTTTAAGCACTGTTACGGGCTTTGGAAGTTTTTTGTGTTTTTCATTCATTTTTATTTATTTTTTCCTTTTAGGGTTTGGTTTGGTTAGGGCATATAAAGGGTTAGGGTTTAAGATTTAAGGTTTCCGTTACCTTAAGCCTAAACTCTAACCTTAAACATTAAACCCTAATCCCTAAACCTTAAACCTTAAACCCTAACCCTAATCCTTAAGCCAAACGTTAAACCTTAAAACCAAAAACCCTAAAACCCTAAACCCTAAACCCTAAATCCTAAAACCATAAACCTTAAACCCTAAACCCTAAGCCAAACCTTAAACCCTTAAACCTTAAACCTTAAAACCTTAAACCCTTTACCGTAAACCCTAAACCCTAAACCTAATCCCTAAGCCAAAGCTTAAACCCTAAAACCTTAAACCTTAAACCTTAAACCCTAACTCTAAGCCTATCTCCATGCCCTAAGCCTAACTATAAACCTTAAACCAAAAACAATTCTATCACCTAAACCCTAACCCTTATCCCTAAACCTAATTCGAAACCTTAAACCCTAACCTTGAGTCTCTAACCTTAAACCTTAACCCTAAAACCTTAAACATTATGCACTATCCCTAATCACTAAACCTTAAACCCTAACTCTAATGCTAACCCTAATCCCTAAGCCTAACCTTAAACCTTAACATAGAAAATGGTCTTATCCTCCCTAACCTTAAACCTTAACATAGAAAATGGTCTTATCCTCCCTAATCCCTAAGCCTGACCTTAATCCCTATGAACGAGAAACAAAAAAAAAATTGAAGGGAAAAAACATGAAATGAACATTATAATCACCATAAGGATGAAGCATCAACTATTTTGAATCCAAAAAAAAATATTAAAAAATAAAAATAAATAAACAAAAGAGGTTTATAGCGATGCATCAAAAGAGGGATTGGGTTGTGTTCTTATGCAGAATGGTAAGGTGATCGCTTATGCTTCGAGGAAGTTGTCTCTGTATGAGCAGAATTATCCCACGCATGACCTTGACTTGGCAGCGATCATATTTGCTTTGCACAAATGGAAGCATTATTTGTACGGGTCGAAGTTCGAAATTTTTACGGATCACAAGAGTTTGAAGTATTTGTTCTCACAGAAGGAGTTGAATATGAGACAAAGGAGGTGGATGGAGAAGTTGAAAGACCATGATTGTACGATACTTTATCATCCAGGGAAGGCGAACGTGGTTGCCGACGCCTTGAGTAGGAAAGTTCATTTGTCATGTTTGATGATTCGGGAATGGAGGATGTTGGAGGATGTCCGTGATTGGAGTCCTAGTAGCGAGGTTAATCGTGGAGTGTTGTTTGCTAATGTCCTGCTATTCCAGTTTTGTTGGAAAGGATTAAGGAGACTCAAAGGAAGGATCCGGGATTAGTAAAGATCATTGATGGTTTGAGTAAGAATGAGACGCCGGAGTTTGCTATGAATCAAGATGGGATTTTGACTTTCAAGGGGAGAGTTTGTGTTCCTTCAGTTGAGGATGTGAAACGACTTGTGTTAGATGAAGCTCACAAGGCAAGATATACTATCCATCCGGGAGTACAAAGATGTATAGATTTGAAGAAGCAATTTTGGTGGAATGGCATGAAGCACCAAATTGCGATTATGTGTCGAGGTGTTTGACTTGTCAACAGTGAAGGCGAACATCAAAGGTCCACGGATTATTGCGTTAGATATTCCGGAGTGGAAGTGGGAGCACGTTACGATGGATTTTGTTTCGGGGTTTCCACGCACGTGTAGAGGGTTTGATGCCGCTTGTTGTTGTAGATCGGTTAACGAAGTCGGTTCATTTTATACCGATTACGATGACTTATTCCTTGAGTCGATTAAGGCATTGTGTGCAGAGATTGTGAGACCGCATGGGGTTCCGCTAGCATTGTTTCGATGTGATCCGATCCGAGATTTACTTCGAGATTTTGGCAGCTTTGCAGGGAAGCTATGGGGACTAAGTTGAATTTCAACTTTTCACCCTCGGACCGACGGTCAGAACGATACGATACTTGAGGATATGTTACGGGCTTTACGGTGGACTTTAAGGGAAGTTGGGATTCACACCTTCCATTGGCTGAGTTTTCATACAACAACGCTACCAATCGAGTATTGGGATGGCACCGTATGAGGCACTTTACGGACGGAAGTGTAGATCTCCTATTTGTTGGGATGAAGTTGGAGAAGCGAAGCTATGGGGTTTGGAGATTGTGCAGCAAAATCGGTAGAGCGTGAAGTTGATTCGGGATAGATTGCTTACGGCTCAGAGTAGACAGAAGAGTTATGCGGATAACTGGAGGAGAGATTTGGAGTTTCAAGTTGGAGATTATGTGTTTCTTAAAGTATCGCCGAGAAGGGGTACTAAGAGATTTGGGAAGAAAGGGAAATTATCACCGAGGTTCGTTGGACCTTTTGAGATTCTTGAGCGAGTTGGGAGTTTGGCGTATAGGGTGGCTTTACGCCATCATTGTCTGACATTCATAATGTGTTTCACGTATCTATGCTTCGAAGTATCTTAAGGATGATTCGCATGTTCTTGCGTATGAGGAGATTTCATTTCACCGATTTGTCGTATGTTGAAACCGTGAAGATTCTCGACACCAAGGAGCAAGTATTGAGGAATAAGACAATTCCATTGGTTAAAGTTCTTTGGAAGAATCATGAGATCGAGGAAGGACTTGGGAGACCGAGTTGGAGATGCGCGAGAAGTACCCTCATTTGTTTGAAGATCACTGGTAGAATTAGTGGACTAAATTCCTTTTTGTAGAGAATGTAAAACCCTAGTTTATTGCTTGCTTGTTTATTTCATGAGTTCATACTTTCGTAATCATCATTAGTATGTTAACTTAGCTCACTCATATGTTTAAAGTCGATAGCATGTTCATTGACGTCGTTTGGGATGCTCGTATGCACGCTTTCCTTCGCGAGTTGCTTTGAAACTCGGGTTTGTGTTTATGTTGTAAACACATGATAAATGTTAGAGACCATTCTTAACATCATTAACACGCTTTAGATGTTGGTTGAATGCTAGTTGCATCGTCTTTGATTGCTAGTTTGATTCGGCGGCACCCTTCTTTCTCCGTTTGACCTTGCTGTTGCTCGGGAGTGTTCTGCCTAAGTTCTTAGCCATGTTTGATTGAGGTTTAAACATTGATTTGCTCTTGGTTATGTTTTTAGAGGTGTTTAGGTTGAATTCTAGACCATTTTCGGCTTTGGAGGACTTGAGGGTGCAAGAGGAAGGACCTAGAACAAGCAAGGGAGTAAAATGTAAATTATATGCATGCTGATGCGCCGCATCACTTCATATGACGCAAGGGTTCAAGCGTGGGCGTACTTACGGGGAATTTTTTGACTTCTCTCCAATTTGTCCAACCAACCCCACCCAAACCCAACCTAACCCACCCTAAACCACCCTAGTTCGTCCTACACATCCTCTCATGCATGCTTGACAAGTTTTAAGTGATTTGGATGCATGTACAACACATGGCAAAGAAAGACCTCCAACATGCAAAGCCATGCATTGGACACCTTCCCCCACCCCACTTCAGCTATTGCATGACCAAATACCTCCACTAAGCTATCCTAATCAGTCATTCACTTCCAAATTCGTGGCTGATCACTTCAGAGTTAGAGAGTTCTTGAAGGTTCTTGAGTGTTCATCAATGGTGGCCAAGCTTTGAGGAAGCCATTTCCAAAAATCGAACCATAGAAGTGAAGAGGAGGCAAGGAGAACTCATACCTACCCTTGCATGGACGTTTTTGTACAACTTGTAGAGCTTGTTTAAGGTAAGTTACAACATCTCTTCTTATTTTTTTAGCCTCATTGACCCTGGGGAAAACAATCTTGCTATATGAGGTCAATGAGGTGCACTTAGGACTTTGTAGAGATGCCATGTTCTAGATTATGCTATGTGATGAATTTTCGTTGTATGAACAGATTATAGACATATTATAAACCATGATTTTGATGTCATTTAGGTGTAGTAATGTATGATAAACCATTCTACTTTGTTGTTTAAGTATTGGGAGCATATTGGATGAGATAGTTAGGCTTGTAGATATGACATGTTCTCGTATATGCTAAATGGTGTATTTTGGGTTGTATAAACAGATTATGATCAGGTTGTAAATCATGATTTTAATGTTATTTAGGTGTGATAATGTATGATAAATCATTCCATCTTGTTGTTTGCCATTGGGAGCATGTTTGATGAAATAGTTAGGCTTGTCGAGATGCTATGTTCACATACATGCTAAATGCTACATTTTTAGTTGTATGATCAGATTATAAACAGGTTATAAACCATGTTTAGGATGTTATTTATGTGTGCTAAAGTATGATAAATCACCATACTTTGTTGTTTAAGCATTGGGAGCATGTTTGATGAAATAGTTAGACTTGTTGAGATGCTATGTTCACGTATATGCTAAATGCTACATTTTTAGTTGTATGATCAGATTATAAACAGGTTATAAACCATGTTTAGGATGTTATTTATGTGTGATAATGTATGATAAATCACCCTACTTTGTTGTTTAAGTGTTAGCATATTTGATGAAATGACAAGAATGTATATGCCTAGTTTGCGACTTTGATTCTATGTTTCATACTTGATTGTTTGTTTGGGGTTTTATGGGTTTAATGACCTTAGTAACCTATTTAATTACGTTAGTATGGACATAGGAGAGTATTGAGGCCAATGGCTTCTATACCCTAATTTTGAAAGATTGATTATGACTCAACGAGTTGACTATTGGGTTAGTATGATGACAAGAAGTAATATGCCTAAGTCTCACAGAATTTTGGGGTAGTATTAATGGAGATAAGCCTCCAAGCATTTTAAAGTGTGTGATGAAGAACACTTGATGATTAGAGCCTTGATTTTATCTCTAATGTGATTATGTGCTAGTTGTGAATTAGAAGCATGACTAGATGATTGTAGAGTACTTGCCTACTTATTTGAGCATATGAATATGAATTACGTGTGCTTGAAGTTTGAGTCAGTGGAGTCGGTTTG
>JABEVN020002053.1:0-22728 GCA_013146195.2 Codonopsis lanceolata | reverse complement strand
TCATATAAACATCATGTGTAAGTATGTATATTTATATATATACACAGCATTAAACTCATATAAACATCTATAATAATATGTATGTATATATATATATATATCATATATATATATATATATATATATATATATATATATATATATATATATATATATATATATATATATACATATCGAGTCTTTCAATAATACACAAAATACAAACATGGTCAATTAGATCTCATGTTCAACTAACACTTTGTTGTCACATAACTACTCATAGTAAGCCACATAAGGGTTTTAGAATCTTAGTGGTGGGTTGTGTTACTCACGGAATCACAAATATTAACTTTGAAACATGACTACAATGCTGTGATTAATACATCGATGTATGGAGGACACCTTCGACCAAATTAGCATAATCAATGCACCATATTGGTTGCGTCGATGGGCTAACTTCACCACTAAGGCCAATAATGGAGGGTGTGAGCTGTCTGCAGTGCGGCGATACATCGAGACCACGAATCCCATAATTTGTGAAGGCGATGCATCGTCCCACCATGCGTATAAAGTAAAATAATGCCAACTGGACTAATATGCAATGCACACAAAGATGTTTACTTGTCATAAAACCAAATAAGGAACGAACAACTCGTCCAATGCCAAGTAGGTGTGTTACTCTACAACATATTCACAATTATGCATATAATTGCTATATTCACATAAATCATATATAGAGCCCATAACTAGTCTCTAAATCACAAGTGTAAACTATGCACACTTAAATAAATCAAGGTCCAAAAGCTAGTAATCTAGTCTAATAGATTCTAAATATTGTAGGATCTCACCACGATCCTCGTAAAGTTTAATTGTTCCTTAAGCACGAAATCGTTGAGTCTTTACTACTGATTCCGCCAATTAGGGCATCAATGCTATTTACATTTAGGACCCTTCTCCATGTTTCTCATTCGAGCTTAACTAGGTTCTAGTTCTGTTTAAAAACCCTAGTCCAATAAGTCCATACTTCCACCTATTAGTGAAATCCTAGGTTGATCATAATCAATCATACCATAATTCAACAAGTTTACAAATCAAATTTCATTGAAACCTTAAGACATTCAAGACAATATAAAAAGCTTGATCAAGAATATACAATATGCTTTAATAAGTCATACTTATGAAGTAAGCATAGGAGTGCAATCCTTAAAAATTATAATAATTATGCATTCATAGTCATATTAACAGATAAGCTTAGAACATCATTTTCTAGCATAAATAAGAGTTAAATCGCTAACTTAACAATCAACCCATTACATATCGTCCAAGACTACATTTTTAGTCTATGATCATTAAACCATTTAGATTACAAATAATAAACATTTCCTAGAATGATAATTTATCCTATCTTTCAAAAATCCATAGAAGTCCAAGATTTACACAAAAACTATCCTTAACAAGTTCAATCCTTACAATTGTATTGTAGCTACAATTCTCATCACTACGAGACCTTCTAGAGGTTCTCTAACTATTGAATGTCAAGTAAAACTACTCGAGGGAAAAACCACCTAAAGTATGGTCAAGATTCTTAATATGTCCAAGCGGTACTATTACGCAAAACCAAAATAGTACAAGTAAGTCTTAGACAACAACTTGGCTATCTCGCGACTACTAAAGTTGTTTTATACATAGAATGCCAACTTGCCTATCTCGTAATCCACAAGGTATACCCGAGATTCCCCAAAGCAAGTCATAGTCAAGTTAGAGTTCGTTCATGCACACAAGGCGAATCAAGAGAGTCGAGGCTTTCGCATCAATAACACTAAATACATAGGGTCAAAAACAAGGTAGGTCACATTCTCTTAAGTCTTGGGACTTCAATTGAAGTGCAAACATATCAATAATCACATGCCACATATATCAAGCTTCAAACATCCTTCACTCGAGATCACACATTTGTGACCCTAACATTCCCAAATTCCCATTTCTAGGTCATAGCCAAATTTTAGGACTTCAAGTTCATCCGAGTTCCTAAACCCACAACAAGTTATTTCAATTACTAGTTACTTCAATAAATCCAGCAAAACATTTATTAATCCAAACCCACATATTCTCATTCCAAAATGCATGGGGAACAATTCACTATCATCCTAGGATCTATTTAAGCTAGAGAGAGGAAGTAGTAGGTTTAGTAACGTACCTAATTCATGCCTCACACAACAAGGAGAATGAAAACAAACTGATGTGAAGTTTTCTACTCGTCGAGGGTTTTGTGAATCCGAAGTCGAATCAAAGATAGAATGGTTATATCTTCATAGATGGAAGGATTAAGTTTAGGTTCCAAAGTCTCTTTCCTATCCCCCTCTCACAAGATGAAATGTTAGAGGAAGAATGAGGAGAAAAGGCTGACTTTGGGATATAAAGAAATCATAAAGGAGAGGGGTACATATGACAATACCTTGGTCCAATAAGTGAGAGATTAAGGTTGATTACACTTAAATAGACTTAATGATGATCAATAAAGTTAACCCAACATGTTAGAACTCAATGAGGACTAAGTAGGGTGGATTAGGGAGGGTTTAGAGGGGATTCATTAAGGGTAGAATGGCCAAAAGATCTAAAATCAGAAAATAGCTCGAAACTGAAGTTGCGATAAGGCGACCGACTAGTCTCTTCCTCTAGGCGAGCGTCTATCTCAAAGTACAATAATCCATTATTCTGGAAAACAAGTAGTCGCTTTGTCAAAATGCTAGGCGAGCTCCTTGTTTGGGAGAAAGAAAATGGATTGAAATCAAGTCCAAAGGGTTCCAACTCAACCCCAACCAAGGTAGGGTAATTCCTCACTCGAAACACAAGCATAAGCATCACCAACGTGAGCGACATCATAAAGAGCACCATAAGTCACATGCTCCACCACCTGAAGTTGCTGAAGCACCTGAACCCGGGCATCATAAAGAGCACCACAAGTCACATGCTCCACCACCTGAAGTTTCTGAAGCACCTGAACCCGATCACAAGCATAGGCATCACCATCATAAGCGACATGCTCCACCACCGAAAGTTGATGAAGCACCGAACGCACCACCGCCAGAACAAGATGCATCTGACTCATAAATGATCAATTACCATCAATGTATTTTTTTATTCAACATGCAATCAAATTTTGGAATAAAGTGGTGATGATGTACTTGCGATTGGTAACAACATATCAAACATTTTGATTTTTCCATTCTAATTTAATGAAGAAAACTTGTTCCCTTGATAACACTCGCATATGGCATTGAAGACGGAGGAGCGGAGTATCATTTATATTATATAATTGGAATAAATTTTGGTTATTGACTATAAAAAAGATTGTTTATATCGTTGGTTTTTGTAAATAGTTTCTTCGGTTTGAGTTAGTTGTAACCTGAAATATGGTTGTTTTAACAAGGAAAGTAGTTGCGGAATCGAAAAGACAACTTGGTTATGGTGTATCATTATCAATCATTCGGTAAAAGGTTGATTAAATGTAAATTACACATTTGCCCCTACAAAACGTAAGTAATGAGCTCAAGAGTCCATTGAATAGCCATTGTTAGATGAAAGTGGAAATGGCCAATTACACTTGTTATAAATCTTACATGAACAAAATTCTTTTAAATTCATATAGACGGGCTATTCCCAAGAGAGGCAATAGTAAAAGACCAAGGACATTATTTCCGAATTAGTTGGGTTTGGGTAATATGTGCTCTAGTAGTATACTCCCTCCATCCCAAAATAAATGACTTTTAATAGATTTGCACACAGATTGAGAAAGTTTATCAAAAGACTGATCCAACATTCTTTGTTTTTTTTAAACATTTCATATTTTTAAAGCATTAAAACATTCTAAATACAATATTTAATTAGAATGTATTTAATATGGGTAATTTATATAAAATGTGGATAAAATTATCATGAAATCGTAAAACATTATTTATGTTGGGACAATTTTTTTATTTTGCTAAAGCGTTATTTATTTTGCATCAGAGGGGGTATTTCAAAAGCCTAAATTTAAGTAAGTTTTGCATTAATAACGACTCATGCACCGGTTTCAATACCACTAGAATAAATGTTGAAATAAATAAACAAGTCATTCTTTCTCAATTACTAAACTATCCAAGTGAACTGGTGAGATTCCCCTGCTTATAAACAAACCAAAACAATTATAGTGAACACTCATAACATAATCAAATACAAGTATGCATATCAATATATACATACACCAAGTACCTCATATAAACATCATGTGTAAGTATGTATATTTATATATATACACATCAAGTCGCTCAAAGAATTATATATATATATATATATATATATATATATATATATATATATATATCGAGTCTTTCAATAATACACAGCCAATACAAACATCGTCAATTAAATCTCATGTTCAACTAACACTTTGTTGTCACATAACTACTCATAGTAAGCCACATAAGGGTTCTAGAAGATACTGAAGTGGTGCAGTTGTGTTACTCCTGGAATCACAAATATTAACTTTGAAACATGACTACAATGCTCGTGATTAATACATCGATGTACGGAGGACACCTTCTGGCAAATTAGCATTATCAATGCACCATATTGGTTGTGTCGTTGGGCTAACTTCCCCACTAAGGCCAATTGTAACACCCCGGATTCTTGCATGAGTATTGTGTGCTTGCCTTCATGTTTTCTTGTTGATTGTGAGCATGTTTACTTAGTTTATAAATGATTTGGAAACATTCATAAGTCATTCATGAAGCTCTTAACATGTTTAGAATCATGTATGCTTGCTTGTTGAATCGCCGGTTCGATTGCTTTGTTTTGGCCTTAGCGATTTCCCTCGTTGCTCGTATTGCTTGTATTTCGTCGCGCGGAGTGTTCGTTGAGATCTTGGCTTTGTATTCAGGTCATAACCATGTTTAAACAAGCCTTTTACATGTCCAAGTTATCCTAGTTTGATTGGTGTTTGATTCGTTAACCATTCGTCGCATGATTCGAGCCTTGTTCTACCTTGTTCTGGATGTTGTTCGGGTGTGTTTCCGACTTGTTTTGTGTTGGGTTAGACCTTAGAATGGTTGCCCATGAGTTTGGGACCATTTAGGACATGTTTAGACCAAGTTCAAGGGCTAGACGATGCGCTCGCATCGAATTTTGATCACTAGCCCGCCTCAAGAGCTGAGAGCATTTCAAAATGGCCTTGATCTGGAAATAGGCTCAGAAGATCAGGCGCCCGCCTGGCTAAGAGTGAGGCGCCCGCCTCAACATCAAGATTCACCTACGGAATTTTTCCCCTGTTTTGCTGTTGTACGACTTTTACACCCAAACCCCTATCCAAACCTTTTCTAAACCCCACTTAAACCTCCCTAACCCTCCTTACTTATACCCTAACATCTCTAATAAGTTTTAAGGGTGGATTAAGAGACATTTAGTGATTAATTAAGCTACCAAAATCAGATATTTATCAACCACATCATGTTGACACTTGTCCTACTCAGATTTTCAACCAATATAAGCCACATTTCAGCCTTGAGAATCCTCATTTGCTGTAGTCTCTTCCAAAAACGTGAGAGAGAGAGTTCTTGAGAGTTCCATGGCTTCTTGAAGCTTTCCTCTTGGTCTTCCCTCATCCCTTCTTCCATTGCTCAAGCCACCACCATAGAAGAGTAGAGCTTGAAGAGTAGAACATTTCCAACCAATCAATCTCTCCATTTGCTTTCTTGGGTGTAGTATACAAGTAAGTTACTTCTCTTCTTCTTCTTTTTAGTTCTCATTGACCCTAAGGAAACAAAGCTTATGATGATTGAGGTCAATGAGGACACATATATGCTTCCTATGCTCTCTTCTTGTGTTTTGAAAGTATGAACTTGCTAGGAGCATGTATAGGAGGATTTTATGCTTAATAAAGTTTATAATACTCTTTCATCTTGTCTATTTAAGGTCTTGAACATGTTAGAAACATGTATTACATGTGTTGCTTGAACAAGTGCTATATCAGAATGCCCTAATTTGAGCCTACCTTGTATGTTGTTAAGTTGCTATGTGTTATATCCTCAAAGTTGAACTCTATGATGTATATGAATCACATTGCAATTCTTTGGTGAATTTATAACCTAGTTGAACTTAGAAATGGCCTAGGTTGGGTTATGAAGCACATAGCTTCAATTTCCCCAAAATTGGGAATTTAGAGTAAAGACTCAACGGAGTCGACTCTAGGGAAGATTTGAACATGTTGAACTCTAATTTCAATCCCTACAAAGTTTGGACACCGTTTGATTGGGTTTATTCAAATATGAGCTTGGTTTAGTTGTTTACAACAAGTTGTTATGAAAGATTGGTTTTGAGCAATTAATTGCCTTGACATGTTTTATGGTAGAGATTAATACCCTACTTGGTCGGTCGAGTTCGCTCTTGTCGAATTCGATCCTTAATTGGTTTAAGTCAAGTAAATATCTACTTGTGCATCACATTGAGTCCAGCTGGCATTATTTGGTTTGTTTATTAAGTCAGGGTGGGACGATGCATCGCCTTCACGAATTGTGAGATTCGTGCTCGCTATGGATCGCCGCACCTGGGACCTCACACACACCTCCATTGTTGGCCGTAATGGGGAAGTAGCCCCTTTGCCGTATCAATACGTGATGCATTGACTTGCTATCTAGATCGAGTAGGTTCTCGATAAAAGTCGATGTAATCACCGAGCATCGATGTGGCACGATCCAGTATAATAAAGTTTATTGCAGAGCTACGGCGGCGTGACTATATCATATCCTACTTGTATGATTTATTTTCCCGCACTTACGTGAATAATGTGCTGAGTGCTATATGATGATCATGTACCATAATTGAGATAAATGTCATGCTATAACATGAACATGCATTTCTTGTAACTTACTAAGTCTTTCGACTTACCCTATTTGTTTACTTTGTTTTCCTTAGATCCGAGCCAAGGAGACGGATTTCGCTAGACTCGCCATACTCGCGTTTGGTTGCTTGCGAGCTAGAGGTTGTTCTTTTGGGATTTGTAGATAGACTTTTGTTTTTGGCAAGGACGTTGGGAAGCAAGTCATCTAGACTTGACTTTGGGTTTTGTTGTTGTTGTAGTAAACTTGATTACTAGATATTTATAATCTTTTGTATGCCGACTTATATGTCGAGCTTGTTTATATGTTAATGGTTCACTACAGTTTCTTCCGCTAAAGCTCGTTTAAAAGTATTGTTGTTGTTGTTGTCTCCGGCATGTTGTGGCCGTTGAGGTTATTATAAGCATGTGTTAAAATTGTAGGAGTAGTTGTTGGGTTCCGGCTGTAACGTCGCCAAAGACTTGTTTAATTTAAATTATTTTCCGGCCAAGTGTAGCCGAGTTGTTATTTGTATGCGATGTTGCGCCACATGAATTTTATTATCCTACTTGCGCATGCTTGTGTTATTGTTTATTTGGACGCACGACTCGGGATCTCGCAGGGGTCGGGCCGTCACACACTTGGTATCGAGCTATGTTAGTCTGTCGGCCGGATAGGTTCCATGGCCTAGGTGGGTTGGTTATTTGTGTGTTGATTCTAACGTCGAGTGAATTCTTGTAGGGGTTCGATGGAGAATCCTAGGGATGGCAATGGCCGTGGTAGAGGTAGGCCCAGGAGAGGTCGGCCGAGGGCGAGGTACCGCCCCACGTAATGTGGGTCCGGATATGGCGAGTTACACCGTAGGTTGATGGCTTTTCCGGGCGGCAGCCGGGAGGTCAAGCCGAGGAGCACCACCGCCACCTCGACAGGGAGGAAGTTGTACCACCACCGAGACCGAGGAATGACACCACTCTTCTAGAGAGATTCCTTAAGCTGAAGCCTAGTGCATTTCTTGGGGATCCGAAACCTAGGGAGGCTGAGTTGTGGATGGAAGAGATGATTAAGGTGCTATCTATGTTGGGGTGTACCGATGAAGAGAGTCATGCTAGCGACGTTTAAGTTTAAGGAGCCGCCAGAACATTGGTGGAATGTGTTGAAGGAAAGGAGATTCAACTAGTTCCTATCACTTGGGCTAATTTTCAAAGGGAGTTTAAAATGAATATGTACCGGATGTGGTTCGCAACAAAAGGGAGAAGGAATTTTATGATCTTGAGCAGTAGTATGATTTGTAGCGGAGTATTCCGCGAAGTTCACCGAATGGAGCCGTTATTGTACGTATCGATTCCTCTTGAAGCACCTGAGGACACATAAGTTTGTTAAGGGGTTGAGAACTGAATTTAGGAAGCAAATTCTAGCACTTAAGCTCACGATTATCTGAGTGCGTTGATAGAGCTTATGAGGTGGAGGCAGATATTGAGGAACACCGGGCAAGAATAATTCGAGTAATGCACCCATGCACTACTCGAACACTAATCGAGGGAAATAATTCGGGTAACATAAGGGATACCAAGGAAGCAGATAGAGAGGTGGAGGCCAAGGTAGGCCACTGGCCTGGGAAGCGAGGTAACAACACTTCTTCTACTCGAGGCAACAAGGTCACGTGAGACTATGATTTGTTGGTAGAGGTGCACACACGGTTGATAGGTGTTGGCAAAGCGGGAAGTGTTACTATTGGTGTGGCGGAACTCACATGAAGAAAGATTGTCCAAAGTTTAAGGCCAATCCGGGTACGCATTGGTCGGCGATGCTGGGCTAAGAGAGATGGGGATGGTAAACCTAAGGTGGGGGCGTGTGTTTGCGCTTGATCGCCGAGGTTCGTGGGGTCTACGGCAAATGATAGGAGGTACTCTTTCTATATTTGATCATAAGGCTCGAGTTCTCATAGATCCGTGGTCTTCACATTCTTATGTTGCTCTCGCACTTTGTTGAGAATTTATGTGTTGCCTCAACCTTTGCCATATTTGCTTGAAGTGTCTACCCCGCCGGGGAATATATGCTCGCATCAAGTGTTTAAATCTTGTGATGTATTGGTGGTGGTGACCACACTTTGCATGCGGACTTGGTAGTTCTACCTATACGTGATTTTGATGTGATTCTTGGCATGGACTGGTTATGTGCTTATCATGCTATAGTTGACCGCCATAAGAAGCGGGTTACTTTTTATATGCCGTGTGCTGAAGTTTACATTTGTGGGTGATCATGCATCAGTGATTTGCATTTTATTTCTCGCCTAAGGGCTAGAAAATTATTGTCTCAAGGGTGTACGAGGTTATCTTGCATGCGTTGTTGATAAGAAGAAGTCTTCTAAATTAGAAGAGGTTCCGTAGTATGTGAGTTTCCCGATGTATTTTCTACCCGACCATGCTATGCCACCCGATAGAGAGCTAGAATTTTGTATTGAGCTTATTCCTGGGACTTCACCGATTTCTAAGGCACCAGATAGGATGGCGCCTCTGAGCTTAGAGGAGTTGAAAACTCGCTTGCAAGAACTCCTAGAGATTGGCTTTATTAAACCGAGTGTGTCGCCTTGGCGCGCACCGGTCTTATTTGTGAGGAAGAAAGATGGGAGTTTGCGGTTATGCATAGATTATCTCGGGGAATTGAATAAGGTGACCATTAAGAATAAATATCCACTACCCCACATTGATGATCTTTTTGACCAATTGCAAGGGTCTATTGTCTATTCTAAGCTTGATTTGAGATGGGGTTACTACCAATTGAAGGTTAGAGAGGAAGACATTCCAAAGACGGCTTTTCGCACTAGATATGGGCACTTTGAATTTGTAGTGATGCCGTTGGGTTGACGTTTTAATGCACCAGCGGTGTTTATGGATTTGATGAACCGTGTCTTTCATAGCTATCTTGATTGTTTCGTGGTAGTCTTTATTGATGATATCCTAGTGTATTCGAAATCTCGGGAGGAGCATGAGAAACACTTGAGGACTGTCTTGTCTATTCTTCGGGAGAAACAACTTTATGCGAAGTTTAGTAAATGTGCTTTTTGGCTTGAAGAAGTGTCATTTTTGGGGCATATAGTTTCTAGCGCCGTGATAGCCGTTGATCCTTCTAAGGTTGAAGCGGTGATGAAATGGAAGAGACCTAGTTCGCCACCGAGGTTCGAGTTTCTTGGGTTTAGCGGGTTATTACCGGAGATTTATTGAGGGTTTTTTCTGATTGTGACTCCTATGACTAGATTGACACAAAAGAATATGCCATTTGTTTGGAGCGAGAAATGTGAGGCTAGTTTCCAAGAGCTTAAGAAGTTGGCGTCGGCCGGCACCTATTTTGGCTTTGCCTAGTGGAGGAGATAATTTTGTGATTTATAGCGATGCTTCTAAGGAAGGTTTGGGTTGTGTGCTGATGCAAAATGGTAGAGTTATCGCTTATGCGTCGAGGAAGTTGTCTATTCATGAGCAGAATTACCCGACACACGATTTGGAGTTGGCTGCGATTATTTTCGCGTTGCATAAATGGAAACATTACTTGTATGGGGCTAAGTTTGAGATTTTCACCGACCACAAAAGTTTGAAGTATTTATTTTCTCAAAAGGAGTTGAACATGAGGCAAAGAAGATGGATGGAGAAATTAAAAGATCATGATTGCACTATTCTGTATCATCCGGGGAAGGCAAATGTAGTAGCGGATGCCTTGAGTAGGAAAGTTCACATGTCTTGTATGATGGTTAGAGAATGGAAGATGTTGGAAGATTTGCGAGATTGGGGTCCTAGTATTTATGATAGAGGTGTGATTTTCGCAAATGTTCGTGCTACGCCAGTTTTATTTGGGAAAATTAGAGAAGCGCAAGGGAATGATCCGGAGTTGAAGAAAATTATTGATGGGTTGGCTGAAAATGTATCGCCTGATTTTGTGATTAATAGTGAGGGTACTTTGACATTTCGAGGTAGAATTTGTGTCCCTGCTAATGATGAATTGAAGAGGTTAGTTCTTGATGAGGCTCATAAAACGAGGTATACCATTCACCCGGGGAGCACGAAGATGTATTTGGATTTGAAAAGACAATTTTGGTGGAAAGGCATGAAGAGGGAAATTGCGGAGTATGTATCAAGATGCTTGACTTGCCAACAGGTTAAGGCTGAACATCAAAGGCCTGCGGGATTTCTACAACCACTTGAGATTCCTGAATGGAAATGGGAGTTCATTACTATGGATTTTGTGACAGGGTTACCGCGCACGCGGAGAGGATTTAATGCAGTTTGGGTTATAGTTGACAGATTGACTAAGTCTGCACACTTTATTCCGATCGCGATCACCTATTCATTGACTCAGTTAGCAGCCTTGTACATTCAGGAGATCGTAAGACTTCATGGCGTACCTGTGAGTATTGTGTCTGATAGAGATCTGAGGTTCACATCTAGATTTTGGAGGTCGTTCCATGAGGCTTTAGGAATGGATTTGAAATTTAGTACAACTTTTCATCCACAAACGGATGGTCGATCCGAAGCGTTGATTCGATTTTGGAGGATATGTCTTTGAGAAGCGAGCTTGTGCCGGATTTCAAGGGAAAGGGGCCGGATTCTCACTTACCTTTAGCCGAGCCGAGTTTGCGATAATAATAACGCTATCGGTCGGCCGAGTATCAAGATGGCACCGTATGAAGCTTTGTATGGGCGTAAGTGTAGATCACCAATTTGTTGGGATGAAGTTGGAGAGGCGAAACTTTGGGGTTCCTAGTTAGTGCAACAGTCGGTTGAGAGCGTGATGTTGATTAGAGATAGATTGCGCACCGCTCAAAGTCGACAAAAGAGTTACGCGGATAATCGTAGACGGGATCTTGAGTTCCAAGTGGGAGACTACGTGTTCTTGAAGGTGTCACCAAGAAGGGGTACGAAGAGATTCGGCAAGAAAGGGAAGCTTACACCGAGGTACATTGGCCCATTCGAGATTCTTGAGAAGGTTGCGTCTTTCGCTTATCGAGTTGCGTTACCACCTTCACTTTCGGAGACTCATAATGTCTTCCATGTTTCCATGTTGCAAAAGTATTTGAAAGATGAGTCCCATGTACTTGAGTATGAGGAGATAACATTTGAGCCGGATATGTCTTATGTTGAAAAGCCCGTGAAGATTTTGGATACCAAAGAGCAAGTGCTACGAACCAAAAGAATTCCCTTAGTTAAAGTTCTTTGGAGAAACCACAACATTGAGGAGCGACTTGGGAAGCGGAAGCGGAGATGCGCGAGAAGCATCCACATTTGTTTGATGAACTTGGTAAGAATTTAGGGACTAAATTCTAAAGGAGGGGAGAGTGTAACTCAGATATTCTTGCATGTGCATTGTGTGTGCTTGCCTTCATGTTTTCTTGTTGATTGTGAGCATGTTTACTTAGTTTATAAATGTTTTAGAATCATTCATAAGTCATTCATGAAGCTCTTAACATGTTTAGAATCATGTATGCTTGCTTGTTGAATCGCCGGTTCGATTGCTTTGTTTTGGCCTTAGCGATTTTTCCCTCGTTGCTCGTATTGCTTGTATTTCGTCGTGTGAAGTGTTCATTGAGTTCTTGGCTTTGTATTCAGGTCATAACCATGTTTAAACAAGCCTTTTCCATGACCAAGTTATCCTAGTTTGATTGGTGTTTGATTCGTTAACCATTAAATACATGATTCGAGCCTTGTTCTACCTTGTTCCAGATGTTGTTCGGGTGTGTTTCCGACTTGTTTTGAGTTGGGTTAGACCTTAGAATGGTTGCCCATAAGTTTGGGACCATTTAGGACATGTTTAGACCAAGTTGAAGGGCTAGACGAGGCGCCGCATCGAATTTTGATCACTAGCCCGCCTCGGAGAGCCGAGAGCATTGCAAAATGAGTTCATTGCGGCATCGACGCCCTTTAAGTGGGCGCCCGCCTCAACCGAGTTACTCTCACGAGATTTTTCCCTGTTTTCTTTGTTGAGCGATTTTACACCCAAACCCCTATCCAAACCTTTTCTAAACCTCACTTAAACCCCCTAACCCTCCTTGATTATGTCCTAACATTAGTAACATGTTTTAAGAGTGGATTAAGAGACCATTAGTGATCATTTAATAAGTCAAAAATCATATATTTACTAACCACATTAGCTTGACACTTGTCCCACTCAGATTTTCAACCAATATAAGCCACAATCTGATGTTTTGACCTTCATTCTTCTCCCTCACTCTCCAAGAACGAATTTCATCTTCTCTCAAGTTCTCCCATGGCTTCTTGAAGCTACCTTCTTGGTTCTCCATCATCCCTTCTTCCATTGCTCAAGCCACCTTCATCAAAAGTGTAGAGCTTGAAGAGTAGATCATTTTCAACCGATTAGTTTCCTTCTTTGCTTTCTTTGCTGAAGAACACAAGTAAGTTAGTCTTCTTCTTCTTCTTTTTAGTTCTCATTGACCCTAAGGAAACAAAGCTTATGATGATTGAGGTCAATGAGGACACATATATGCTTCCTATGCTCTCTTCTTGTGTTTTGAAAGTATGAACTTGCTAGGAGCATGTATAGGAGGATTTTATGCTTAGTAAAGTTTATGATACTCTTTCATCTTGTCTATTTAAGGTCACGAACATGTTAGAAACATGTATTATATTTGTTGATGGAAGTGTTGTTATATGAGAATGCCCTAATTTATGCCTATATGATATGTTGTGAAGTTGTTATGTGTTCTATCCTCAATATTGGACTCTATGATGAACATGAATCACATTACAATGCCTTGATGAATTTATGACCTAGATGAGCTTAGTAATGGCCTAGGTTGAGTTATGAAGCACATAGCTTCAATTACCCGAAATTTGGAATTTTTAGTAAAGACTCAACGGAGTCGACTCTAGGGAAGATTTGAACACGTTAAACCCTAATTTCAATCCCTACGAAGTTTGGACACCGTTTGGTCGAGTTTACTCAATTTTAAGTTGAGTTTAATTATGTGCATTTGAACCCGTTGTGATTATTTGGTTATGAGCAATTAATTGCCTTGACATGATTTATTGTAGAGATTTATACCCTACTTGGTCGGTCGAGTTCGCTCTTGTCGAATTCGATCATTATTTGGTCTTAACGAGTAAACATCTACTTGTGCATTGTATTAAGTCCAGCTGGCACTATTTGGTTTGATTTTTATGTCAGGGTAAGACGATGTATAGCCTTCACGAATTGAGAGATTCGTGCTCGCTATGGATCGTGTACTGGACCTCACACACCCCTCCATTGTAGGCCGCAATGGGGAAGTAGCCCCTTTGCCGTAGCAATACGTGCGTCACTGGCTGCTATTAGCCGGCGGAGTTCGGTATATCGATGCGAAGTCACGAGCATCGTAGTCACGAAATTGGGATAACAAACATTTTTTGGAGCTACGGCGGCGTGCATATCATATCCTACTTGTATGATTTACTTCCGCACTTACGTGAAAAATGTGCTAAGTGCTATATGAATAACATGAGCCATAATTGTGATCAATGCCATGATATATCATGAACATGCATTTTTAGTAACTTACTATGTCTTTCGACTTACCCTATTTGTTTGCTTTGTTTTCCTTAGATCCGAGCCGAGGAGACGGTCCTCGATAGACTCGCTATATCACGTTTGGTCGTTTGTGAGCTCAAGGTTGCTCCTTTGGGACTTTTGTTAGTTAGTCTTTTATTTTGGCAAGGACGTTGGGAAGCAAGTCAAATAGACTTGACTTGGGGTTTTTGTTGTTGTAGTAAACTTAATGATTTGACACTCGTAATCTTTTGTATGCCGACTTATATGTCGAGCCTGTTTATATGTTAATGGTTCACTACAGTTTCTTCCGCTAAAGCTCTTTTAAGTATTATTGTTGTTGTTTTCTCCGGCATGTTGTGGCCGTTGAGGTTTTTATAAGCATGTTTTAATATTGTAGGACTAGTTGTTGGGTTCCGGCTGTAACGTCGCCGAAGACTTGTTTATTTTAATGTTATTTTCCGGCCAAGTGTAGCCGAGTTGTTAATTGTATGCGATGTTGCGCCACATGAATTTTATTATCCTACTTGTGCATGCTTGTATTATTGCCTACTTGGACGGCACGACTCGGGATCTCGCATTGGGGTCCGGGTCGGGCTGTCACAACCTAAATTTGCTGAAGCACCTAAACCCGAGCACAAGCATAAGCATCACCATCATAAGCGACATGCTCCACCACCTGAAGTTGCTGAAGCACCTAAACCCGAGCACAAGCATAAGCATCACCATCATAGCGACATGCTCCACCACCGAAAGTTGACGGCACCGAATGCACCATGAGAACAAGATGCATCTGACTCATAAATGATCTATTACCATCAATGTAATTTTTTATTCAACATGCAATCAAATTTTGGAATAAAGTGGTGATGATGTACGTGCGATTGGTAACAACATATCAAACATTTTGATTTTTACATTCTAATTTAATGAAGAAAATTCGTTCCCTTGATAACACTAGCATATGGCATTGAAGACGGAGGAGCGGAGTATCATTTATATTATATAATTGGAATAAATTTTGGTTATTGACTATAAAAAAGTTTGTTTATATCGTTGGTTTTTGTAAATAGTTTCTTCGGTTTGAGGTAGTTGTAACCTGAAATATGGTTGTTTTAACAAGGAAAGTAGTTGCGGAATCGAAACGACAACTTGGTTACGGTGTATCATTATCAATCATTCGGTAAAAGGTTGATTAAATGTAAATTACACATTTGCCCCTACAAAACGTAAGTAATGAGCTCAAGAG
Organism: Codonopsis lanceolata; assembly: GCA_013146195.2. Classification (NCBI taxonomy): domain Eukaryota; kingdom Viridiplantae; phylum Streptophyta; class Magnoliopsida; order Asterales; family Campanulaceae; genus Codonopsis; species Codonopsis lanceolata. Next base: position 7,122 of record JABEVN020002053.1, on the reverse strand, counting down.
TCAATTGAATACCCATTGTTAGATGAAAGTGGAAATGACCAATTACACTTGTTATAAAATTTACATGAACAAAATTCTTTTAAATTCATATATATGGGCTATTCCCAAGAGAGGCAATAGTACAAGACCAAGGACATTATTTCCGAATTAGTTGGGTTTGAGTAATATGTGCTCTAGTAATATATTCCCTCCGTCCCAAAATAAATGACTTTTAATAGATTTGCACACAGATTGAGAAAATTTATCAAAAGACTGATCCAGCATTCTTCATTTTTTTTAAACATTTCATATTTTTAAAGCGTTAAAACATTCTCAATACAATATTTAATTAGAGTGTATTTAATATGGGTAATTTATATAAAATGTGGATAAATTTATCTTGAAATCGTAAAACATTATTGATGTTGGGACAATTTTTTTTTTTTGTTAAAGCGTTATTTATTTTGCGTTAGAGGGGGTATTTCAAAAGCCTAAATTTAGTAAGTTTTGCAGTAATAACACTAGAATAAATGTTGATATAAATAAACAAGTCATTCTTTCTCAATTACTAAACTATCAAGTTGAACCAGGGTGAGATTCCCTATTTATAAACAAACCAAAACAATTAGAATGAACACTCATAACATAATCAAATACAAGTATTCATATCAATATATACATACACCAAGTACCTCATATAAACATCATGTGTAAGTATGTATATTTTTATATATACACATCAAGTCGCTCAAAGAATTATATATATATATATATATGTATATATATATATATATATATATATATATATATATATATATATATATATATATATATATATATACATATCGAATCTTTCAATAATACACAATCAATACAAACATAGTCAATTAGATCTCATGTTCAACTAACACTTTGTTGTCACATAACTACTCATAGTAAGCCACATAAGGGTTCTAGAAGAAACTGAAGTGGTGCAGTTGTGTTACTCCTGGAATCAGAAATATTAACTTTGAAACATGACTACAATGCTCGTGATTAATACATCGATGTGCGGAGGACACCTTCACCAAATTCGCATAATCAATGCACCATATTGGTTGCGTCGATGGGTTAACTTCCCACTAAGGCCAATAATGGAGGGTGTGAGAAGCGTCTCGATGCGGCGATACATCAAGACCACGAATCTCATAATTTGTGAAGGCGATGCATCGTCCCACCATTTACGCATAAACTAAAATAAGGCCAACTGGACTTATATGCAATGCACATAAAGATGTTTACTTGTCATAAAACCAAATAAGTAACGAACAACTCATCCAATGTCAAGTAGGTGTGTTACTCTACAACATATTCACAATTATGCATATAATTGCTATAATCACATAAATCATATATAGAGCCCATAACTAGTCTCTAAATCACAAGTGTCAACTATGCACACTTAAATAAACCAAGGTCCAAAAGCTAGTAATCTAGTCGAATAGATTATAAATATTGTAGGATCTTACCACGAACCTCGTAAAGTTTAATTGTTCCTTAAGCACGAAATCGTTGAGTCTTTACTACTGATTCCTCCAACTAGGGCATCAATGCTATTTACATTTAGGACCCTTCTCCATTTTCTCAATTCGAGCTCAACTAGGTTCTAGTTCTGTTTAGAAACCCTAGTCCAATAAGTCAATACTTCCACCTATTAGTGAAATCCTAGATTGATCATAATCAATCATAACATAATTCAACAAGTTTACAAATCAAATTTCATTGAAACCTTAAGACATTCAAGACAATACAAAAGCTTGATCAATAATATACAATATGCTTTAATAAGTCATATTTATGAAGTAAGCATGGGTGTTCAATCCTTAAAAATTATAATAATTATGCATTCATAGTCATATTAACAGATAAGCTTAGAACATCATTTTCTAGCATAAATAAGAGTTAAATCGTTAACTTAACAATCAACCCATTACATATTGTCCAAGACTACATTTTTACTCTATGATCATTAAACCATTTAGATTACAAATAATAAACATTTCCTAGAATGATAATTTATCCTCATAACACGAATTCTAAATCATAACACGAACCAATGTTAGATTAACACTCAACCACAAAACATCGAGACAACAATTACGGTGTCTCTTAATCCCGGATGAACACTCGAGTTCAAAACTACCAACCTTGACTCTAATCTCCGAGTTTACCACCACAATATACACGAGGGTCAAACTATAATAATACAAATTCAAAAGTCCACGAACTCAATAGACACAACAACATCAACACTTACGATTGAAAATAACACGACTCATACTTGAGTCGCAAATACACACACGAACACATTACGCCAATCATGTAGGCAAAAATCCAAATTTCAACATGAAGAACAACACATCCAAGGATATTTCAACATCCAACTACCGAAACTATTTGCCTCGGGGCACAACACAAAATTCAAGAACAAGAGGTTCTAAGTTAAAAGAAATAATAATTGTCTATGGAGTAATTCGCAAACAAATCAAAGATAATCAAATTGGCATTTCAAACCATGTAAATCACGCTCGCGATTTCCCCATCGCGGGTAATAACACATAAGAGCACATTAATGAAATCTTTTGAAAATTCATTCCATTTCTGTCCATTCCATTTGGTAACGGGTATAGTCAATTTCTAACTTAATTCTTACCAATCCTAGTCCAACGACGAATACCTTTTGCTCACCAATTCAGGGTACCTACTAAATTAGCTTCAAAAGTTTCCGTCGTAAGGATGCAAAGGTTCATGAATAAAAAGTTTTGAGCATCCCTTAACAGTCTCCTATGCTAATGAAATGAATGAACAAGAGATAGTAATTATGAAATGAGAATTATTTTAAAATGTAAATGCATCAAATAGGTGTTTCCTACAACTAATGCACATAACTGAATAAAATCAAATCAAGTAACAAGGTCTATTACCTTGGCAACCAACAATCATAGCTACCACAAAACTTGTGTACCTAGTACACTCAACCAAGATAATTTCATAGTAATCACAATGAATCGACAAGTTCACCGATACTCGTAACGTCTATACTCCGCAAGACTATCCTTTCTTAGGCTCTAGACCAAGTCTACAATCAATGCACTCTAAGCATCCTAACACAACGTTAACGTCTCAGTACTCGCGGCGAGGCGTCATACACTCCCGTGCAACCGTGATTATCTTCTAAATCGCAATCTTCAACCTTCTCACAAGTCGAGTGTATTCCTACTCGCATAGTAACCACTAACAATAATATAATATTATATTATTCGTTAAGTTAAACATATTTCTGTAGTATATACAAGTATCATTCCAAACCAATAAATGTCAACATACAATTCATGTTTCATATATATTCATATATATGGCCCTTTTTATATAACCACACAAAACCACAACTCTATATATATCACAGTCTTATACATATATAGACTAAACAAGAATCCATACACCACGTGCGATTACCTACCGGTAATTCACAAAACAAACCATATCATATATCGTTCTCACATTGGGGTATTATTCCCGATCGAGCAAATAACCAATATTACACAATACACCATATAATGTATGTATGAATGCACATGAGCTACCTATTAAAGCGTGTACTCATAATAACGGTAATAGTATCAACGATATAATATATACATATATACAAGAATGTACCTTCCTATTTCGGATAGGTTTCAAAACTCCGCAATGGCCAACCGCCACGCGCACATGACCTCAAACTCTAGGCTGTCCACCACTATCTCTCTTGGAGCCACTGGATTGTTGACTAGTACTCCCAGGCTGATTAACTCTCATCCTCGGGCAATCTCTACGAACATGATCGCCGCCACAAACAAAGCATTTTCCTGTTGTACCCTAACACCTATCCTCGGTGTGTCCCATTCTCTCACAAAAGTTACATACTAACTCGTCACCTCGTCGTCTCCGTCTAGAGGTAGAAACATCACTCCGATTACCAGAACGTACTTTCCCGTGACTATCGGTCTGAGGTGCTGACTGCCCTCTATTACCATCGTTGCTCCTGTTAGTCTTCGAGGTTCTCTTTTGAGCGTACTCCTCGATGTCCAACTCCATCGCATACGCACGATCCACAACCCCTTTGTAATCCGTAAGCTGTAAAGGGATAAGCTGCCTACGATATTTCGTCCTCAGGCCTTTCATGAACTGCTCAGTCTTCCTAATCTCATCTGGCACCAAGTTACTACAGTATCGAGCTAACTCCATAAACTTTGTTGAATACTGAGCCACGGTCATATCTCCTTGTTCTAACGCTAGGAATTCCATCTCTCTTCTTTCTCGAATTAATGTCGGAATAAACCGTATCGTAAACTCCGTGACAAAGTTCTCCCACACTCGAGGCACTCCATGCTGTCTCCAGTGATCTCGTAATTCAAGCCGCCATTGTTCAGCCACACCATCCAATCTAAACACTGCTAAGGTCACCATCTCTTCTGATGTACAACCCAAAACTACAAAGATCTTCTCCATGCTTCCTAGCCAACGCTTCGCCTTAGTAGCATCTGGCTCTCCATCGAAGCTCTCAGGTTTCAACTTCAAGAATCTCACAAGAATGGTAGAATCGTCTTCCATTCCAAACATCTGTTGAGGAGTTACACGCGAATCATTAACGTTCTCCCCTCTCTCGTCGCAACGAGTTGTATCCGAATCGCATCTGCTAGAACTAGCTCCACGCCAAGTTCCTGACATAATACGCCTACAAAGAACACTCAGCGTTAATAACTCAACAATAAACCCAACCCAACTAGGCCAAGGAACCTATCCTGGCGAAATAGCTAACCTATAGCTTTGATACCAAGTATGGCCTGACCGACTGGACTCAATGCGAAATCCTGCGTCGTAGTCAAGACAAGCTAAAAGGCGAACAAGCACTGCTAAAGCAAATGGTACGAGTCAAAAGATGAGCTATCAAGCTCTTCAATAGGAAGGTAAAGCCATAACGGCAATCAGAACACCCAAAAAACTAAAATCTGCGGAAGCAAATCATAGGTGAAACCAAGCCTTTAATCTAAACAAAGGAGCCGAGAATGAGATAACTATCTCTGACAAATTTACGACTTCGGCGTGGCCTTAACATTGCGCCGCGGATAACAAACCATCGGCAAACCTAAGGCCGGTAAAGCTACAAGATCCCAACCTGATATAAAACCACTCGACGGCTATAACATGCCGGAGGGACAAACTAACTAAAAGAATAAGATATTAAATACTAACAACTAAACCCAAGTCTCTCGACTAATGTTGTCGGAGATAGAAATAACAATAGCACAATACTAGATCATGCGAGCTAAAACATACTCGAAATAATAAGGGAATAACTCCTAATAGATACAACAGCTCGACCAAAATAATACGACAAACAAATACTAACATAACTACCCAAGTAAAGTTTCCATAACTTTGTCCGTGTCTCACAAGATGAATAAATACAATATTAATAATAATAATAGCTCAAAGCTATTGCCCAGAAGACCACCCGCTATCAAACTTGCACTGAAGCTGCAACGCACACTAACGAGAGCTCCTTGCACACACTAAAGGAGAAACAAACACACAGAGTGAGTCATAATGACCCAGTAAGTTACTAAATGCAATTGTATGGCATAGCATGGCGTGGCATGGCATAATGCATAAGCGTGTATAAAATCATGGCATCTTAATAGCTACCAATAATAACCTTGTATTAAGTTATCAAGGAACATAAACTTCATAAACCACATAGCACCTTATCTTTCATATAAGTGCTTATAGTAACTCCACAAGGGATAGAGAATATACCCCGAATAAGCGTCGTTGTGTTGCTCTTTTTATACACAATGTTATATTGTATCGTGCCATCGATGTTTTGTGAATTCATCGACTGCGAGAACCTACTCGGTGTCAATAGCGATGGCGCATATTGTTACGACAAAGGGGCTACTTCCCGTTGCGACGACAATGGAGGGGGTGTGTGAGGTCGGTGCGGCGATCCATAGCGAATCGAATCTTCACGATTCAATAATATGATCCCACTGAGGAAAAAATCAATCCAAATAATGCCGGTGGACTTTTATCCAATGCACAAGTAGATATTTACTCGCATGCTCAAACAAGAATCAAGAGCCGACCATAGAGGACTTATCAAATCAAGTAGGACATAAAGCTCTACACACCAATTTAACAATGCATATTTTTTATACTTAACAAATCCCTCAACTTATAAGTTTAGTCAAGAACCACATATTGAGGTACTAAATCCTCAGTTATCACCCAATCAAAAGTAGCATATAAGCTCGAGAAATCGAGAACATGAGGGTCTACCATAGTCCTCTACTTGGGATTAAACCAAAGACTATTATTTAGTCTAAGAACAATTATAAATCAAGACTTAGCATTTTAGTCTATATATAAAGGCATCCGGGACTCAGCAGTAGTCCTAACCATCGTAAATAATCGACATCCTCAAAACCATTCTCATGAATGACAAGACTACATCGTAGTCCCAAGACCCGCAAGCTTTCCATGTAAGCGCTCATGCAATTTCCTAAAAGAAATCTCAATCAAATAATCATTTCTTAAGGATACGAGATCATTGATTGGTCTCTAATGCTCAATTGCTCTCGACTGGCCGCTCTAAATAAATCCCCGATAAGCCTCTATATCGTGGGTGTCACAAATGGGACACAATTCGAGATAACTGGGTACTCACCATCAAAACCACCAAACTCAAACATCGTAGGATTTCAACCTAAGGCTCGCTTAACATCTTATTGAACCTAAAATGACTCCATTGAGTCTTAATATACGCATTTCATTAAATACATATTTCATAAATCCCAAAATTAACACATCATTCAAGTTTATAACAATTCTCCCAAAAATAACCGGGCTTGTTTCCCAAGCCTAAAATCAGAACTCATCATAATCATAATCAAGCGAATCCCAAATGGGTAGGACTTTCACCCAAGTTTATTAACACATTGTTGGACTTATTAAGACTCATTGAGTAAATCTAAGTTTCATTCATTTCACTTCATCAATTTCAACATTAATACCCACTTTTATTTAACAACAATTTCCCCAATAATTCGGGCTTGATTCTCA
>JABEVN020002052.1:0-22727 GCA_013146195.2 Codonopsis lanceolata | reverse complement strand
TTTTGATATGATATAGATGTTTATGTTGGTTTATTACATGTTATACTTAATAGATAACATATTGATTTAAGTTGTTAAGCATATATGCTACCACATGAATTTTATGGGAATGGTTTTATTGCCAAAGGTATAATTATTGTGTTTAGGACTAAATGCCTTGACATGGTTTTATGATGAGATGTTATACTTAACGATAACATGTTTTATTTTATGTCGAGCATGGATGCCATGACATGAATTTATATACGTTATTTCATGACGATAGCATGACATGTTTTATGATTGAGCATTATGCCATGATAGGAAGTTATGGTTAGTAACTTACTAAGTCATTATGACTTACTTTTATTTGTTGGTTGTGATTCCCTAGATCCGAGTCGCGGCGAGCGGATCCAAGTACCAGGCTTGTTGGCAAGGAATTCTTTTGGAAAGGTTGCTACATGGTTGTATTCTTTTGCTTTTGTGAGGTCGTTGGGAAGAATGAAGTTATGTAAACTTCATTATTGGGTAGCAAACCTTAATATGATTGTAATGATGTATTTGATGTTAGCTTATTCTTTTTGGTAGCCAACCTGGTTGTGCTTGATGTATGTATGTTTATATCTCCACATGCTTACTTGTTGATAGTACTTATATCATTGTTAGTACTTTGTTGTTGTAGCTTCCATGTTTTAGTCGTGCTTGGTTTTTGGTGAAAATGCATATATTGCTAGTTATTAATATGTATGTTCTCCTAAGACGTGTTTTAGCCGTTGAGTTGTTAGACTAGAGTCTTAGACTTAGTTTAATGTTGGGTTCTACGTAGTTTCGCCGATGACTTGGTTTTATTTTTATGCTATATATATGAATTGCATAACAGGAGTTTGTCCTACGTGCCCAATGTTACAAGAGACGCGAAGTCTAATTCTTGGACCGAGAGATTAACCATCTCTCTTCTTTTGGTTGTTTTAGTTTGAGCTTGTTAGCTCTGGCACACCGCTATGTTATATTTTGCTTCCTCGCATGTATTAAGTTGCCTGTATCATTGCTACTTGCCCTTACCCATTATTTGCTACTTGTGTTGTTGTTATTTGCCTCTCGGCGTACCGACCTTGGGATTTCTCAGATTGGGATCCTGGTCGGGTCGTCACAACGACATTCTCGGCCTTTTATCCTTGATAGTAATGTCAAATTCTTGTAACAATAACATCCATCTAATTAATCTTGGTTTAGCATCCTTCTTACTTAATGTATATTTCAATGCATGATCGAAAAAATTATCACCTTTGATCCTAGCAAATATGATCTAAATTTTTCTAAAGCATATACCATCGCTAAAATTCCTTTCAAGAGTTGTATAATTCAATTGAGCATCATTTAGAGTTCTACTAGCATAATGGATCACATGAGGCTTTCTATCTACCCTTTGTCCTAACACGGCTCCAATCGCAAAATCGATGCATCACACATGATTTCAAAAGGAAGTGACCAATCGTACGGATAAAAAAGGGCGTAGTTAATTTTTCTTTTAATAAATTAAAAGCTTCTAAACATTCTTTATCAAAATAAATTATGTATCTTTTGCTAGCAAATTACATAGAGGTTTATGTGATTTTGGAAAATCTTTTATAAATCTTCGATAAAAACCAAGATGGCCAAGAAAACTTCTAACTCCTTTAACTGAAGTGGAGGGGTAGTGTGAAATAACTTCGATTTTAGCTTTATCAACTTCAATGCCTTTATTTGAAACAACATGCCCTAAGACAATTCCATGTTTTACCATGAAGTGACTTTTCTCCCAACTTAAAGTTAAATTAGTTTCACAAAGATCTTTCGTGACTTGTAAGGTTTTCTAAACAATGATCAAAAAAATTTCATGAAAACTTCTACGATCTTTCAACTAAATCTGAAAATATAGAAATCATGCATCTTTGAAAAGTAGCCGGTGCATTACACAATCCAAAAGGCATTCTCCTAAAAGCAAAAGTACCAAAGGGACATAAAAGTTGTTTTCTCTTGGTCTTCTGCAACAGGATCCGATTGTAACCGTAAAACCATCAAGAAAGCAATAATATTCATGACCGGCTAGTCTTTCAAGGATTTGGTCAATAAATGGCAAAGGAAAGTGGTCTTTCCTAGTTGCCGCATTTAATTTCAAATCAATGCACATTCTATAACCGCTATTGTTCTTGTAGGACTAATTCATCTTTCTCATTTTTAACAACAAGTAATTCCCGACTTTTTAGGAACTACTTGGACAGACTAACCCATTTACTATCTCGATATAGGGTAAATTATACCCGCATCTAAGAGCTTAAGAACTTCTTTTCCTAACGGCTTCTTCCATGTGGGTTAAGTCTTCTTTGCCTTTCTCTTGAAGGTTTACTACCTTCTTTCTAGATGTATTTTATGCATGCACATAGAGGGACTAATTCCTTTTAAATCGCTAAGGACCATCCTAAAGCTTCTATGTGTCCATAAAACTTTTAACAAACTAGCTTTTGTTTTTCTCGTTAAGTCGGTTGCTATAATAACAGTAGTGTTACCTTCCCTAAAATGCATATTTTAAATGGGATGGTAATGGCTTTAATTTTTCGACTTTGGGAGAATTAATGGATGGCATAAATTCAGAATTTTCTACTTTTAATAGTTTCTTTTATTTTAGCCTCATTATTCTCTTCTTTTTTCTTCTTTATTTTTTCCTCTATATTATCTATCTCTCATTTCTTCAAAGAGAGATTTTAGAATCTCTACTTCATCATCTTTGATTTCATAACTTTCTTCTACTACTTTTTCCGAATCATCGAATTTTTTTTCGATTCTTTTTTATTTCTTTTCTTCATCTTTCTTTTACTAGCTTCTAACTTTTCTTTCTCTAATCTTTCTTCTTCTTCTATTTCTCTTCAATTTCCTCAATGTCAATTTTTATGGGAGGGATAGGGCTATCATCATAGACAATAAATCTATCTCTCTCATAATCTTCCTCTTCTTCAAAAGTTTCAGGTTGATAACTTTTCAATCTCATCTATTGAAAAACAGACACTTATGTCACTAGGTCTATTCATAGCATCAAACATAGAAATTTCAACAGTTTCACCTAGGACTGACATTGTGAGTTTACCATTTTTCACATTAATCATTGTATTGGCAGTTGCCATAAATGGCTCGCCTAACAATATTGGGACTTCATTATTGGTGCATATCTTCCTTTCCATCTCTAGAACCACAAAAGTCAACGGAATGATTAATTTATCAACCTGAACTAGGATATCTTCCACTATACCCAAAGGATATTTAACTGAGCGATCAGCTAATTGTAATTGCATAGTAGTGGGTTTAAGTTCTCATAACCCTAATTGTTTATAGACCGCAAAAGGCATCAAATTAATACTTGCTCCTAAATCCAGCATTTCTTTCATTTTTTTAGAGCTTCGCAAGGAAACTTGGATATTAAAGCTACCAGGGTCTTTCAACTTAGGTGGTAATTCGGGTTGTAACAAACTTACGTTTTCGAAACAACAATCTTTCATTGTTTTCAAACTTGTGTTTCTTAGAGTGAAGATCTTTGAAAAACTTTGCATAAGCTGAATATTTTTAATAACATTAAGCAAAGGAATTAACATTTACTTTGGATAACATATTATAAATTTCCGTAAATTGTTTGTCCATCGGTTTTTCATAAGTCTTCTTGGAACGGAATTGAGGAACATAGGGTGGTGGAGCCACATAAGGTTCCTCTTCTTCTTGATCCAACTCTTTTTCAACTTCAATTGTATTATCTTTATTTAGAATTTCTTTTTCTTGTTCCTTATTTGGAACATCTACTTCTACTTCTTGATTACTTGACTCATTATTCTCTTTATTGCTATCACTATCTTTTTCGATTTCTTTTTTCTTACTTTTTTCAGAATCAGATGCATATTAGAAGAAGGATCAGATCACTTACCTCTTCACCTATCACCTTACCGCTTCGAGAGACGGTGATTGACTTGGCTTGCTCAGTTTGACTAGGGAACTTCCCTTCTTCTCTTTTATCAACTTCAGAATTTGCAATGTGTTTCTTTAGATTTTCAATTTCTTCAAGCATGTACTTCATCAAAGCTGCTTGACCTTTACTAGCTACTTCTTGCTTGGGAACTTCTTCAATTCTCAACTGATTTTGATTTGGCAACTGTGGAGGTTGTGGTGGTTGAGGTTGGAATTGTTGAGGTTGCAAAGGCTTATTTCCTCCCCAAGAAAAGTTAGGATGATTCCTCCAACCAGGATTATATGTATTTGAATATGGATCATTCCTTGGCCTTTGAGGGTACATATTCATAGCATTAGCCTGTTCAGAATACATAGCACTTGACGGACAAAAATTAGTAGCACTTGCCAATTTTCAAATTGAGCTTGTGTATTTGAATTATCTTGCAATTGATATAGGCTCCTATTTTTACCTCTAGCACTTTTCTGTTGGGAATTAATACTTAGCATCTCAAATAATTCTTCTAGTGCTTCTGGTGTCATTCTATTAATAGAACCACCAATGCACTATCAACCATAGTTTGTAAGCTCCGGCGAAAGACCATGATAAAATTGAAGCACTAACACATGTTGAGCCAAATTATGATGAGGACACATAATGAGCAGATTTTTAAATCTATCCCATGACTCATGGAATGTTTCACCTGGTTCATTTTGGAATGACATGATTTGTTTTCTATACTCAAGAGATGCATGTTTGTAAAATTTACTCATAAACAAATCATATAATTGAGCCCAAGTATAAACACTATTTGGTGTTAGGTTCATAAACCATCTCTTTGCCAATTCTTTTAATGCACTGGGAAAATATTTCATTTTGATTTGATCTTCAGTCAACCCTCCTAAAGGAAAAGTACTCATCATGTATTCATATTCTCTTAAGAAACTGACAGGATCTTCATGGGGCATCCCATGAAAAGATGGTATGGCATTAAAATAATGACCTTTAACTCAAAATTCCTAACAAAGATCCGGCAAGACTAAACATGATGTCACAACATTTAATGAAGGTCTACTAAAGTCATTAATAGTTCTTTGATTTACCACTACTTCCATATTTCTTTTGCAAGTTCTTTTCTTTCTTTGATTCCTATTGACTGGGTCAACTAGGATTTTCGGATTTCTATTATTGTTATTTTCTTCCATTGTAGGATCAACCGAGGATCCTCTTGATTCAATTGGTCTTGATTATCGTCGTCTCGGAGCTAGATTTTCAAGAACTTCTTGATTTCTTCTAACAATATTTATATCTTGATTTAAGTCTACCAATTTAGATTCAAAGATCTACGACCGTGCATAAAAATAATTTAAAGCAATTTAAAACAACTAACTATTAAAATAAAAAATATTTTTGTTTTTTTTATGAAAACCTGAAAATTAAACTAAAACTAAATTAAATTAAAACTACGCTACCAACAAACTAACTACGTGAACTAGCTTGTCCCAAGAACGGCGCCAAAAACTTGATCGATGTTTTATTTAATCTTTTTCCTTGCAAGTGGACAAGACTATTATAGAATAGTATTGGAAGCAAGGGTCGAACCCACGAGACAAGTGATCACGAACGTTGCAATTTATTGATAGCAAATTATTAATCTAAAGGGGGTTTTATATTTAATTCTACTCTAAACTACTATTTATAGATGTTTAACTAATTAGACAAGAATAACGTATATGAAGATCTTATGGTGGGTGGCAATCTAGGATTCTCGGGTTTCACTTATATCTCCTTTATGTTCAATTCATAATAATGTCATTCAATGTCTTGGGTTCGTTCACTAAAAATAGATATAGTCTCGTTGAACAATTGGTTCACCTCCATCCCCCCAAAATTCATCCATTCTATATCCTAAGCACGAACTATCAATCTAGTCGTCACCTAGATTTATGATCTATCTGTCACCTAGATCATGTAAGAACCTGGTCCTAACTTATCACTCTCGCATCGATAGGTCCAATTTATTGTGTTGGTGAGCCAAGTACGACATATGCACTTGGTCATGCAGTTATCCGCACCTCTAAGCCTTTATTATTTGCAATTATATTCATTTGTTCAAAGCGAAATAATAGAGGGATTGATAAACAACACAATCAACAAGCATTGAATAAACATATATAAGAATCAAAGCATAAATTTGATACAAGTTACCTACCACCTCCTAGATTAAGGATGATTTAGTTCATCATAGACAATGAACAGCACTTGGAGATGATCGGATACATGATTTGATCTTCAATACTTGAAATTACACAAGCTAACTATGTTATACAATCTAAAAACTACCTAAAATCTATCTAAGAGAGCTTCCAGCCGTCCTTTCTATATGCTTTGGCTCGGCATCTGGCTTCTATATATACTCGGGAGTTGTACTTCGATTGAATGACTGTGTGAAAATCCGATTTTGACACATTCTGACCACCTTGCGGTTGTAAGGTGCTGGATACCTTGCGTCCGCAAGGTCTCTAGTGTGTGTGGCTTTGGAAATCTTGACTTGAGCCTTTTTTACCCGTACTGCCTACCTTGCGGTCGCAAGGTCTGAGGCACCTTGCATCCGCAATGTGTCCAGTGTTGACAGCTTTTACTTTTTCTTCAAGTTTCCTTTTTGGCCCTTCTTGAATTTTGCACTTAAAACCCTGGAGTTTCGCATATTTTCACAATTAACCCTGAAACTTACAAAACTCACCGAAAACATATATTAGTAACCAAAAACCTCGTGAAATAGCATAATTTGAGTCATATAAGTATATAAAATCGACGTATAAAATACATCGATCACTTCCCAAGCTCCAGTGGAACAACTCCTGAAAACATGTTGTTCTATAGACTCCTGATAGAATTACTTCCTTTAAACTTCAATAAATAAATAAATAAAAAAGAATGATATAGAGCATGAATAAATACGCAAACTTGAGATAGAGAGAGAGAGAGAGAGAGAAAGAGATGACATACATGACTGTGAGAGTGGATACATTACCCATGTATTTCAGAATTGGTCCTGATAAACGATTTTGTCTAACTGAACTACAATATGGCTACAATGTGTTAAAAATGAGCTCCTCAAAATATTAGTGAGATATAATTTGAAATAAAAGATTCAGAAGTAGCTAGCTCACATAAATTCCAACTTTGTAGAAGCCCATTCGGAGGAATTGCAGGAATTGCACCGCGAGGGAATTCAAGTAGTTGCGAGTAAGATCACTTCAAGGAGTTGCTAGTCTTAATTTTTCAATAGAAGAAACATTGATATGTAGCTCATCATTTATTGCCTTACATTTTCTTGATGTGTAGTAACTTTGCTAGGGATCATGGAAACTCACCAGCAAGGTCCTGAGCTCTGAGAACTCTGTTTTCGATAGAAAAACAAGTCTACTTGATTAAAAATTTGACTTCAAACCAATTGACATGAGTGAGTTACGAGACACATCACATACATGCCCTCAACGTGACATACACCGCCAGGGTAGGAACAATTGAAGTTGACGGTGTTGCTGTACAACGGCATTTCGGTGTGTTGTGGTGTTGCCCAACTTGAGTTTCCATCACAAGGGTTAAGACTGAAATCCCAGTCCATTTTCCCCAATTGTTCTGCTATTTCATGTAGAGCATTCACTACTAGTATCAAATTTTCATATTAACTTCCAAAACAAGCAAGTATGTTAGGTACCAAACGAGCACTAATTAAGGATATAAGAATTAGGAAGTAACCATACATTCCTCCATAGGAAGCGTCCCGACAGCTTGTGCTTCAATCCCTGTGACTACAAAACATACAATTGCTGTCATGAAGACAAGAAATAGAATTTCCAAGTTTCTTGAAGTACCGAAAACCAGTTTCATCTCCTTTTTTTGTTGTTTTAATTATATTTTAAATTTTGAAATTCAGAAAAATCATCGGTGTATTTATAAAGGTGTGTGTGTTATCTAACTACAGCACTTGATTTTTTTGAAATAACTTCCCTCCGTCAACAAATGGCGAAGCTTCAGACATCACCCAAGCAAAGTAGTGGAGACTCTATTGATAAATTTTCAAGTCTCAAGTCTGAGCTCGAATTGGTGAAAGAGAATCTGGCTCGGGCCGAAGAGGGTGAGAAGCTTGCCTCTATGAAGGCCAAGACTCTGCTCGATAAGATGGAATTGTTAAAAAACGAACGGAAATTAGCAACTGAAGCAGAAGAGAAAAGCAAGAAGGCCATGGATGATTTAGCATTAGCACTAAAAGAAGTTGCAACCGAAGATAATCAGGCAAAGGAAAAACTTGGTTTTACAGAAGTGGAACTCGAACATGTAAAAGAGGAAGCAGAAAAGACCTACATTTTTTCCTAGATTGAAAGACCTACATTTTTTACTCATAACTAATTCAATCTAAATCGCTAAGCTTTGGGGCTGAAATCATAAATGAGAAAAGAAAGATTGGAACGACTAAGACTATTTTTAAATATTAACAAGAGCCAAAAGAGAACAAAGCCAATAAAAAAGATTGCTTTTTGCCAAAACAGATCTTAAAGCATGCAAGGATATTGAAGAAAAAGTCAACCAAATACAATCCAAATCAAACAAAAAGCATCTTCGCCAAACGAAATCAAATGCGAACAAAAAAAAATGAATACATCAAACATGGACTCTTTGGATGGAACGGAGAGTATATGTTAATGTACTAAATGCGAAATTATACATCAAATCTGATTCAAATTGGGTGCACATAAGATGTGATTTTGTTCATAGCAGTCTCAAACTAAATTTTTGAAATCAGGCGCACCAAAAACTAGTTAAATTGTAAATCTTCTATAAAAAGTCTACCCTTCTCTATTTCTTTTTGTATGCAACCAAATCTATAAAGTCAATACTTTGACAAATTAACTTTATAGGAATACTCTTACTACATTACCAAATCTCTGCACCATTTCCTATATATAAACATATTACCATGTGAAGTGGCACAAGAAAGGAAACCAAAGAGAACCACAATTTAGTCTTCTTATTGGTTATTCTCATTACCATTCACAATGGTTAGATCGAAGGTTTCTTACGAATTGGTGGCCGAGGCGCACTCAAGCATACCTTTAGAAAAAGGAAAGGTGTATGTTCAAAAGGCTAGTCAACAACAAACCCTTTTGATGATCGATGTATGTGCAATAATCTACAATGAAGAAGAAGGTCGAACTGCATTATTGGCCCTTCAATGCTTTCTAGAGAGTATAACCCTAAATTCCTATTTCGAACTGAAAGCTTAGAGTCTTTTACTGATCACATAATTTCAACCCCTTTGAAGAGAAATTGTATTCAGATTCTACAAGTTCAATCCCCTCAACAAAACCCTAATATCAATAATTTCATCCTATACTCTATCCGACAATGTCAATCATTATCCTTTCAGCAACCCTCTGATAAATATTCAGAAAAATCAGAAAAATATTCAGAATACACACACAGAGAAAAAAAATTCAGAATACCACAAATAACAGATGAGAAAAATAAATAGAATACCAACAATTGCAAAGATGTCATACATGATTGGAGTTCATATTCAGGCATATAGGCATATATTAGCATATAAATTATGTTTTTCAAAGTACCTTGTTCAATTTGGCGGAGAGGGAAGGAGATGCATTTGGGCATCGGAGGAGAAGTCGGCAAGCAATTTCACGAAGTAGATGCATCAGTGGAGAGTAGACGCAATGGAAAGTAGACGCAGTGGAGAAAGAGAGCGAGAGCAAGGGCGAGAAGAAAAGGGGCAAAATCTTTTGTTGCTTTGTCTAGGTTAGGTTGTTAACAAAGACTCTAAGAGTAAAACATACGCCGTCGTTTTAGAGTATTATTTTTACAAGTTAATAAAATCAAAATCATTTAGGATTAATTGCAACTGAAATTGAATGGAGAATTTGAAACGAAAATTGATCTGTTTCAAAATCCCTCATAAAATTAGGCGGGTTTCTTCCCTCCAAACTTTTTGCCCAAAACAGAACGTCAATTTCTTTAAGTTCAAAATATAAAAATCTTATATTAATAAATGCAACTGAAATTGAAGCGAAAATTGAAATGTAAGTTCATCTGTTTCAAAAACCATTGCAAAATTAGGCGGCATTCCACCCTCCAACTTTTCCCCCGAAACAAGATGCAACAAAATAGTTTTCCATTGCAATATGAGTTGCAAAATTAATTGTGCAAGTCAATTTCCCTTTAGTACTTTTTACATTGAAACTAATTTCAATTCGGTTGCAAAATTCTGTTTCAGTTGCCATGTTTTCTTGTAGTCAAAGAAGAACGAAGGTGGAAAGAGATTCGAGAACTAATTGAGCTTGCATTCGAAGCTTCACAACACGTTATACATGTTCCACCTACAACAAATCAAGTTTTTGAAGATGAACATAAATTAAATGAAAGGCTAGTGAGGAAAAGAATATAGAGAAGCCTTCACAAAAGGAGAGCTTGAGAGAACAGAGAAAGGCTAGTGAGGAAAAGAATATAGAGAAGCCTTCACAAAAGGAGAGCTTGAGTGAAAATAAAGAGAGTTTGGCTAGAGAGATAGTGAGCTTTGTGAGATAGCCAAGAAAAAGGAGAGTGTGTCAAAACAAGAGTGAGAGGCCGGTTTAGAAACTAGTAGAAAATGTGAGATAACCGAGCAAAAGGAAGGAGAGAGAGTGAGCAAAAGAAAGAGTGTGAGAAAAAGAAAGAATGTGAGACAAATCTTCATACTAATAAAGTTGAATTATTTTTGCCTAGTTTCATTATTTCTCATTCACAGATTGTTCATGAGTTGAAGCCTACACCGTTTAAAGAAATTGTGAGACTCAAGGTTGAATACCAACAAGGTAAGGTGATTGTTGTAGATCCTACACTTTCTCAAAGGTATTATCTTACTCTTTCTTGGAAAAATAGGATATGTGGTGAATTGTTGCATGAAAATCACCATGATATCGATCATAAGCTCAATAGTGTAGTTGTTGGGTTTGGAAAGTTAAATAGTCTTGTAGACACGTCAGTCATGGGTAAGATTGTTAGACCAATTAATTTATTACATGATGTACACCATAACTTTAGTGATAAATTCAGAATTGTGAAAGGTTTTGCTTTGGAAATTTTGATTAATGTTGTGAATGTCTTATTCGTGAAAAAGATTGTTAGACCACTTGACTTGTTTAGAAAGTTTCAATTGCAAAATTTGGTAAGTCACCATGGTCTAAGTGATTGGATGAAAAGTGAGTGAATACATTGGTGATGGTTTAAAATTGACATTGCATATGCCTAATCATTCGTATGTGGATCCATTCATGGATAGTACATTGATTGATAAATTGGTAGGAGTGCATGGTGCATTGCAAGTTGGAAAGAAAATTCTGAATTTTGTTTTGGAAATTTCTAAGTTTCATCAAGATGTGTGTTCCAAACATGTGATTATGCATGATATTTTTATGATGAATTATTTTGTTGCATGTCATAAAATTGTTGAAGTTCCCCATGAAACATTGATGTTTCATAAGATTTATGGATTGCATATTGTTTCATTGAGGGATATAAATTGTTTTAAGCATGTTAAACCTTGGAAAGGTCATGAGTTTCATGTTATTAGGGGATATAAGCATGTTTTGACTTATAGTCTGATTGTTGAGCTTAAAGGATGTTTATCCTTGAGATTGCATAATAAGTGTGATCATGATTTCTTATGGTTGCATGATTCGTTATTGATAAATATGGATATGTAAAAGATGAAATATGTTAGGTTGATATTTGAACCCGAAGATGGGGTTTGGTTGATGCATAATATTGAGAGGGACTTCGGTTGTGCTAAATTGAGCATGACGATATGTGATTACTTGTTGAGTATGAATTGTCGTGCTAACCACTTTGATCATCTTGCATTGCGTAGTGTTGTTACGTTTCTCCTATAGGTTTGGGCTAGGATCAATGTGGAACACAAGGATGGATTGATGCCAATGAAGTTCGATTAATTAATGATCTAGGAAACGTGGCTTATGTGGGCTTGGATGGGAAGCTCGTTCGAGAAAAAAAAAAGATTTTGAGCATGACTACAATATGACTTTTAAAGTGGATTTACGTGGTAAGATTAATGTGAGTTCATACTTTTCAGTTGCTAATTCACGTCCATTTGATGTAGGTCCAGATTTGAGGACAAATCTTTTTGAAGAGAGGGGGGATAATGAGATCCTGTCAAGCCTAAGTCCATTTTAAAGTCAAATGTTGATCAAGCATGGAAAGTTCAAAACCAAGCACATAATAAATCAAATGAATCCCGTAAAATGTGTGGAATATGATTGGAATGATTCAAGAGTTCTACACCAACTTGATTGCGGGTTCATTGGAGATTCGGGTTACTATAATGGTTGGAGATTGAGATTGAAGAGGTTGATGGCTCGATGAAGAAGAAGAGGTTGAGCTTGAAGAAGCCGAAGAAGGGAGTTGAAGCTTGCATAACAAGAGCTTGCGGAGGCCTATTGTTTAAGGACCGATGTTACGGAGAGAGGCTGCGATCGCAAGGTCTTGAGGGCTTGCGGCAAGGTGCCCTTTTTTTGTATCAGCTTTAAAATAATTCATTATCGAAAATGAAGCCTTCAAATGGGTCTCCACATATTCATATTATATATGACTTGGGGAGCTTTTAATAACTATTGGGAGACTTTGGGGGTCAAAATGTAATTTTGGAAAATAGGCCCTTGTGGAAAAACCAGGATTATCATGGTTTTCTTTATTTTAGTTATTTTTAGGGTTTCTTTTTCTCCAAGTATTAGAGTTTACTTGTAAGCCTATATATAGGCCTTTTCCTTTCAATGTAAAACAACTTTTCTGATTATTGATTAATATAGTTTTCGAGTGTTTTCTTCAAAACCTCCTAGTTCTTCATGAACTTGTGAATTGAATACTTCGGTGTGATCCCGTTGTGTTCGAAACTAACTTATCAATATGAAACTAACTTATCAATATGAATTTCATACCTAATGTAGTGTTATTCACAATACTTAGGTTCAATTGTGGGTTCAATTACATACAATTGTGGGTTGCGATTGTACATACCAAGGTTCTATTCGTGCTAATTTTTGGGTCGAGGTGTCACCAACGCAAACATCATTCGATCCTAAGCTGCCGCCACGTGAGTAATTTGTTCTTCAACGAAACCTTCCGAGAAGATCGTATCAAGCGATCATGAGCTGGGTTTGGTGTAACGCCATCCTTCAAGAATTTTGCAGGAGGAGTGGTTTCAGATATTGTGTCCATAATTTTATGGGTTGGGAGAACATAATTAAATAAGGAGGTCCAATTTAGGTAGTTTTCACTAGTGAGATGAGTATGAGACATGTAGGACTGAATATTTAAGTAAAGGGGAAGGGGAAGAGAGGAGATATTGGTGCCAGAAGAGGTAGCACCATCCAAGGTCATTGTTGGCTCTGATACCATGTTAGACTAAATGAAATATAAGAAGATAACTAGAGGACAGAAGGAAAGAAGGAGAAGACTCAAGACCCGCAACTGAATGGAGAAACTAACCTGATTTTCCTGATGGGTGTGTATGCACTATATATACATGTACAAAACATCCAAAAACAAAAGAATATTAACAGAACAAGAGAATATGAGAGGACATAGCCTACCATTGTTGTCTAACTCATAAAGAATACATAGAATACTGAACTTAAGAGAATATGAGAAGACCTAGCCTACCATTGTTGACTAACTCATAAAGAATACATAGAATACTGAACCTAATGTATAAAGAGCATGTACAGACCAAGTGCATGTACAGAAATTACATGCTAGCATCTTTTACACTGGACGCATGATTCTAATTGCATAAAAACAATGCTACTCACGATTGTGCTCAAGAAACAATGAGCTATACATATCAAAATTTGATCACGTTGATCTGCCATGGCTGTCGCATAACTGTTGTTTACAAATGCACATGGGCAAAAACTAGTTTTATCAAATAACTAGGAATATTACAGGAAGAAAAACTCGATCCTTCATATGCCAAAAACTTAATAATTTCATTACATGAATTATCAAATCAATGTTATAGCGCCGTTTCTACTTTGTCAAACATCTCCAAGCTTCAGCCCCCACCAACGCTTTCGGAGTCTTTTGTTAACATGTCCAGTATTTTGTCTCAAAACGCTAGTATCGCCACTATCCATCTGCATGACGACATTGATCTGTGCACTCTTCTCTATAACTTGTTCATGCCGAGTATGCTGATCTTGTAATAACTCCATGGGCGCAGCCTTCTGGACATCGTATGCGGACAGGGAAACCTCATAATATGGCCAGTAAGGAGACTGTCATAAAAAACAAGTAAAAATGTTAAAACACTAAACATAAATTAGACACATATTTAATTAAATACTACGTTAAGCATGTGGGTTCTGCCATTTGATCAATCCACTGAAGGGGTTGATGGAAGCACCAAGGGTGGTGAAGTCGGGAAATCCGATATGGGGACCATATTTTTGAGTCTACAATCACTATTATTATTTGTTAAACATGGATGTAAAACAATAAAAAATGAAAGAAAATAAATAAGTTTACACTAGCATGTCCAAAAATTTGTCTCGCCAAGCTACGGCCGATATCCCCTTGCTCTACTTGTGAACCATCATCTCTTTGAAAAATACCGTCTCTACGGGGATCGAATGTTGTCATCTTAAAATAGCCATTTCTTAGACCCCTGTCAGCAGGGTCGACTTGTCTTGAACCCCTCTCTATCAGTCTTAAAATCATCATTTTGATCAATTCCTCTGCCCTCGCAATCATCAGATCTCGTATTGGGAGAAAACCAAGCTAGGTTAACAACAATCGACCAAAGAAAACAACATGTACAAAACACTCACACTCACACTCACACAGTTTCAAAGGAAAAAAACGCAAGCCTCTATAAAAACAATAAGGTCGATCATCTCTGATCTTCGCCATTTTGTAGGAATCCATTGCAATAGCTTTTTCTGCCAAGTTTCATTATCAATGTCTTTCTGCGAAGTTTCGTTAAAGTCTTTCCGGGTCAACTAACACGTTTTTAACTAATAAAATTTAAGAAACTTCGGTCTTTTTTTTTTTTCTTTTCAAACCTATCTTTTTAATGAAAAAAAAAAGGTCCACAAAATGGCAAAACTTGTGGTGAAAAAACTTTTTTAAAAGCCCTTTTTTTATAAAATGTATTCGTAAACTAGTGTGGCCTCTATAAGGCAACATCATTCATAAAGACGACACTAGAACACCAAACAAGTAGATGAGTTTGTAACGGATATTTCAAAATTTTATTCCATTTCCTATTCCACCGCTGGATTATTAACACATCCATTGAAAATAAATCAAATTACTTAGGCTAATTAATTAGAAAATTGATGTTAACGGACGAATGACGGAGAATCCCAAATCCCTCCCTAGAATTTCTCCGAAAAAATGATAGTTTGAATGAGATTTTAGGAAATGGATTTCGTTATCGAAATCTCTTTATCCCTCGATCAATTTCGGCGGCAGCTGCCGCGACATCGAATGATTATAAACCCCCAACCACCCACTAGCACCAATGCACCACCGATGAAATCATCTTCTAAATGATTAAAATGGGTTCTTCCTTGGTTTCCATAATTTCCATTGCATCGCCACCATCTGCAACTACTTCACCACCCATTTTAAGAGATCAAGGAACTGTATCTCAAGACCTTCAATGTGGCCCTTGAAAAAGCAGTTGCCAATGACACTTCTGAGGATTGCTTCATCCTCACTTTGCTAGGGAAGAAAGATTGATTACAAATCTGTCTCATGTAAACACACATGCGGTGCGGTGATATATATGAATGGAATTGAAGGTTTACCGTAAGAGCTGATTTCGATTAGTTTAAATTTAATTATGACAATATATATTTACATTTTCTTTTTTTCTACTTTCTTGCCCTTGGTTGGTGGCACCCGCTACGCAACACCAACTAGGGACAAATTAAGTTTCATGAACTTGCAGAGGGTCTTCGTAGGTCCCTCTCTCCACACCAAGAATTTCAAAGCCAATATCCAAAACTAACGATCTTAGATTAGATAAATCAAGGAAAGAACCCACTTTAATCGTTAACGAAGATGATTTCATTGGTGGTGCTAGTGGGTGGTTGGCGGTTTATGATCAAAAGATGCCGCCGCCGACGCTGAAACTAATAGAGGGATTACGAGATTTCGATAGTGAAATCCATTTCCTAAAATCTCGTTCAAACTTACCCTTTTTCGGAGACTAGTAAGGTTCACGTGCGTTGCACGTGGTGTTAGTGATTTTTAAAAAATGATTTGTTAGTTTCTTCATTTTTCTGTTTACTTTTAATTATTGGATTTTTTTTTTGTATTTTTCATTACAATTTTTGAAACTTATAAATTGTGCTGTTGTGCTTTTAGCTTTTTTAATACTTTGTTTTCTGGTCATTTATAATATATACTTTTAGTCATTGTATAGTAACTTATCCTACAAATTTGTTTTTTTATTGGTTATTTTCATTATCTTTTTTTATTATCAAACATGAATTCATTCACTTTTATGAGTGTGTGAATTAAAAATAATTCAAACTTACTATCTTAGATAAACACAATGTTGTTGGAGACTTTGTTTATGTCGTTTCTGATATTTATGACTCCCTATAGAAAATAATATATCATATTAGAGAAATCAAACTTTCAACCCCAAAGTATACATACTTATACTAAAAATACGAAATTCCCTCAAATTATATATAAAACCCCACTTTACCATCCAACCTAAGTTTTGTATCATTTTCATATCTCATTTTATAATTCTTTTCTAGTTTTATCCCTAGCCACGACGAAGCTTACAAATCTGACGTTAATGTGTACATGGTATTTCACGTGTAGGGCATTTTAGTCATTTTTTGCAATGCTCTCTTTGTTTTTATTTCCCAAAGAGAAACTTCTGTTTCTTCTTCTCTGGCAACGCTTTCTCTGCATCTTCTCCGACAATGACCTCGTATGTAAATTTGAAGTGAGATAAAACTCAAAAATGTACTAATGTTTTATTCAAATTATTATATAGAAAAATAAATAAAAATAGAGCGGAATCATATCAGAGATATTGAACTCAAGATCAGATAATCACATTTAGGTGTCAAGGCCGCCACGAATAAGAACCCATCGAAAAATTAAAGACGTACAACATAACACACAAGCATACACCAAGAATTTCCTCTTTTCTCCCTCGTACAACATAATTCACAAGCATACACCAAGAATTTCAAATCCCATATTTGAATCCATCACATACGTATACGACAATGATGAGACAAACCATAGTTCAATTTGTTTTCATCGTTCATAGCTTCAACTCCAACAAATTTCTCATCGACACTGTTGATATTGTTTATGGTTTGATTGGAGCAATTTTCGATTTTAAACATTATTTGCCACACCATGTTTATCACTACGATTACCAGACATGACTTCTCATCACCAAATTTGACATGGAATATGGAAATGCTAAAAAATTACATTGTGGGCCAAAGTGGATTTGGTGGATACTTTATGGGGTAATTTGTAACGCCCCGTATTCTTGCATGTGCATTGTATGCTTGTCTTCTTGATTTCTTGTTGATTGTGAGCATGTTTGCCTAGTTTATAAATGTTTTGAAATCATTCTTAAGTCATTCTTGAAGTCCTTAACATGTTTAGAATCATATAAGCTTGTTAGTTGAATTGTCGGTTCGATCGTTTCAATTTTGGCCTTAGCGATTCCTCTCGTTGCTCGTATTGCCTCTATTTCGTCGTACGAAGTGTTCGTTGAGTTCTTGGCTTTATATTCTGGCCTTAACCATGTTTAAACAAGTCTTTTTCATGTCCAAGTTATCCTAGTTTAATTGGTGTTTGATTGTAGTTTGATTCGTTGATCATTCGTCGCGTGATTCGAGCCTTGTTCTATCTTGTTCCGGTTGTTGTTCGGGTGCGTTTCCGACTCGTTTTGTACAGGGTTAGACCTTAGAATGATTGCCCATAAGTTTGGGATCATTTAGGACAAGTTTAGACCAAGTTTTGGAGGTTCAGGAGCCGAGGCGCCCGCCTCAAATGCAGGGAGCAATTTCAAAATGAGCTGAACTGGGAGTCAGCCTCAGTAAATGAGGCGCCCGCCTGGGCATACATGAGGCGCCCGCCTCAACATAAAAGTGTGCCATTACGGGATTTTCCCCTGTTTTGAGTTTTGACGTGTATTACCTATCCTACCCTCATTAAACCCCCTCTAAACCCTTCCTAACCACCCATACTTAGTCCTAATCATGTCCTAACACTAATTAGAAGTTAATCTAGGTTGGATTAGTGTTTGTTAACCCCCTAATCTCTACTAATTGCACTTGAGAAATGCCTCTTGTACCCTTCTCATTTGGGAAGTATAAATACCCAAGCCTTGGCCAAATTTCAGTAAATCTCTCATTTATTCATCTTCATCTTACAAATTAGAGAGAGAGTGAGTTGGGGGCTTGAGTTTTGAGCCCTAGCTTCATCTTCTTCCTCCGATCTTCAAAGATTCCACCGTTCGATTGCCGCCAAACTTCGGATTCTTGACGTGTGCGACGAAAGGAACGACTTCACCGTTTAGATTTTGATTCCCTTGAGTTTTCACTCAAGCTAGGTAAGTTACTTTTCTTCTTCTAGTTCTCATTGACCCTAAGGAAACAAAGTTTATGGTGATTGAGGTCAATGAGGACACATAATTGCTCCCTATGCCTTCTATTTGAATTTTAAGAAGTATGAGTTTGCTAGGAGCATGTGTAGGATGATTTCTTGCCTTTGGAAGTTTAAATTACTCTTTCATCATGTTAATTGAGGTCTTGAACATGTTAGAAATATGTGTTATGTTTGTTGATGGAAGTATTGTTATTATTTGGGAATGCCCTAAATTATGCCTATGTGATATGTGTAAAAATTGTTATGTGTTGTATCCTTCACATTGGACTATATAAGGGACATGAATTACATTGAAATGTTTTAGGTGAATTTACATCCTTGTTGAACTTAGAAGTGACATAGGTTGGGTTATGAAGCATATAACTTCAATTTCCCCAAAATTGGGAATTTAGAGGAAAGACTCAACGGAGTCGACTCTAGGGAAGAATTGAACATGTTAAACTCTAATTTCAATCCCTACGAAGTTTGATTAAGTTTACTCAAACCGTTTGATTAAGTTTACTCAAATATGAGCTTGATATAATTATTTGCAAAGTTGTTATGAAGCATTGGTTTTGAGCAGTTAATTGCCTTCACATGATTATGGTAGAGATTAACACCCTACTTGGTTGGTCGAGTTCGCTCTTGTCGAATTCGGTCCTTAATTGGTTTAAGTCAAGTAAATATCTACTTGTGCATCGCATTGAGTCCAGCTGGCATTAATTGGTTTGTTTATCAAGTCGGGGTGGGTGGGGCGATGCACGCCTTCACGAATTATGGGATTCGTGCTCGCTATGGATCGCCGCACCCGAGGACTTCACACACACCTTCCTTTGTGCCGCGGGGGAAGTAGCCCTTCCACTGCCGTATGCACAATACGTGCGCATTGGCTTGCTAATGAGATCGAGTAGGAACTTCGATGAAAGTCGATGAATTCACAAAACATCGATGGCACGAACCCGATCGAACGTAATGTTTTGCGGGGAGCTACTGGCGGCCGTGACTATCATATCCTACTTGTATGATTTATTTTACGCACTTATGTGAATAAGGTGCTAAGTGTTAAATGATGATTATGTGCCATAACTGTGATAAATGTCATGCTATAACATGAACATGCATATTTTAGTAACTTACTAAGTCTTTCGACTTACCCTATTTGTTTGCTTTGTTTTCCTTAGATCAAAGCCGAGGAGACGTCCCACGCTAGACTCGCCATTCTCACGCTTGGTTGCTTGCGAGCTAGAGGTTGTTCTTTTGGGTGTAGTAATTAGTCTTTTGTTTTTGGTAAGGACGATGGGAAGCAAGTCATCTAGACTTGACTTTGGGTTTTGTGTTTGTAGTAAACTTGATACTTAGATATCTTTTGTATGCCGACTTATATGTCGCTTGCTTTTATATGTTGATGGTTCATCACGCTTTCTTCCGCTAAAGCTTGTTTAAAGTATTATTGTTGTTGTTGTCTCCGGCATGTTGTGGCCGTTGAGGTTTTATAAGCATGTGTTAATTGTAGGAGTAGTTGTTGGGTTCCGGCTGTTACGTCGCCGATGACTTGTTTAATTTAAGTTGTTTTTCCGGCCAAGTGTAGCCGAGTTGTTATTCGTATGCAATGTTGCGCCACATGAATTTCATAATCTACTTGTGCATGCTTGTGTGTTTAACTTGATTATTTGGACGGCGCGATTCGGGATCTCGCATTGGGGTCCGGGTCGGGTCGTGACATGATTTGTATTTTGGACTAATTTTGATGGGGCCAAAATATGATTAGCTCCCAAAATTACACATCAAATCTCACATTGCACCCCAACCTACAAAGTGTCTCACTTTCATAACTTATTTAGCTATTTGTCCGACTTTGCCCTCTCCTCAAATGCATGAAAAAGCGTTAAAAATAGTAACGGAAAATGGTATGTGCATGTCATATAAAGATTATTTTGGTCATTTTGCTTGGCGCACAAAAATGGAATTGACTATAAATTCAGTATTTTATTAACCATTTAGTATTTAGAATATGTTTTTAAATAAAAATAAAAATAATTATTTTAATAATTCAAAAATAATTATAGGGCCAAATTACAATTTCCCTCAAAGTATCCACAAAATCGTATAGTTTACCCATATGTAAAGTTTGTCTCATAATGACATCTGACTTTACTCCCCTCCCCCCCCATTTTCCACCCTACCACTAATGGACGTTAGAAAATTCACGTTAAATAGCACATGGTCTTCCACGTATGGGGCGAAAATGACATTTCTCTTATCTGGTTAAGGAGTAAATAATATATTAAAAGTACAAACTCTAACCTCACACTCTCTCCTACTCTCTCTTCTCCAAGTGTAAGTTCCCATCTTCCGCCGGGTTCACGTAATAGCCAATAGCCACAATCTCGATTAGCCCCACCATAGCCACTACCGCCATCTCTGGTTAAGTATGGGGCGAAAATGACATTTCTCTTATCTGGTTAAGGAGTAAATATATTAAAGTACAAACCCTAATCTCACTTCTCCTTTCTCTTCCCAATGTAAAGTTCCCATCTTCGGTTCACCGTAATAGCCGCAATCTCCGTTAGCCCCACCATAGCACTACCGCCATCTGCGGGTGCAAGTTCCCATATCCGGCCCAAACCCTTCCCACTCGGTCACGCCTATCATAACTCTAGCGTTGTCCTCCTCTTCGATTCTAGCCAAACTCCATCTCCGATCTCCTCATTCTCTCCCACGCAAAAGTCGTGCTTAAAGTAGTAATCAAAGACTATAGAGTATACTTACTAAAAAACCCTTGAAAAACATGCAATTGACGTAAAACCCATAAACCTTATTGACGAGTTCATCAAAGAGAGAGGGCTTGAATGAGAGAGAGAGAGAGAGAGAGCTTGAATGAAGAGAAATAGTTATGGGTTGTACCCCTTGAAATACCCTTCAATTTTGCGGGAGAAAATTGGGCATACGACCGATATGCATATGGTTTAAAACAAAA
The DNA here is from genome assembly GCA_013146195.2 of Codonopsis lanceolata. Classification (NCBI taxonomy): domain Eukaryota; kingdom Viridiplantae; phylum Streptophyta; class Magnoliopsida; order Asterales; family Campanulaceae; genus Codonopsis; species Codonopsis lanceolata. The sequence continues at coordinate 1,092 of JABEVN020002052.1, read as the reverse complement.
TATCAAAATTGAGAAGATGTTGAAGAATATATGACTTTAGATGATTTTGATCTCATAAAAGCTGTCATGGTGGTCAGGTTGGTTTATTTAAAGAATTATGAGAGATAAAGTAAAGGTAAAGTCATGTAAGAGGATGAAGGGGGATGAGAAATTGATTGATTTCGGTGGTGGATGGGTTTCACCAGAGAAGGTGGTTACGTGGATCCAATTTCATACATGAAATGGAAGATGGAGACGTGTAACTATGGGTAAGAGTTTTTTTTTTTTTCACATATTTCATTTACTTTGTTTTCTTTATCAAGATAAGAAAATTGACAATGAAATGGAAAAATGCATATCTATCATCTGAGTAAAGAAAGAAATTTAAGAGAAAATTTGGAGGGAGTGGACAAAACCAAGATCGGGTTATCGGTTAATTTTTGTTGTGGAAAGTGAAAATCGGAAAAAATAGTTGGTCTTTTCTCTAGATTTTCTTTCAGTAGAAAAAAATAGAATTGTGGACCCCACTCCATTTTAACATTTGAACTTGAAGCACCCCAAAGTTTACATCAAATTCCTAATATTACCCTCGAGTTAAAATTGTGGAAGACCACGTGTTATTTAACATGACTTTTCTAACCGTTGTTCTTGATTTATGGTGGAAAATATGAAAAAATATAACGTCGGATATCATTATGAGACAAACCTTAGGTTAGGCGCACTTTGTGATTTGGTGGATACTTTGGGGAAGGATTGAAATTTGGTATACTTATAGGAAAATACTATCCTTACAAGACTTAGTAGTTGTAAGGAAGAGTTGAGAAATTTAATTATAATTTATTTATTTAAATTTAAAGTTATCCTTCACATTTTCTTCAATCAAAAACCTGCATCTCTCATAAACTCACCACTAATACCACACCACTACCCACCTCAAAATAACATCATTAACCCCAAAAGTCAATTTTTTTATTTTATTTTTATTTCTTTGTCTAATTTCTTACTCCTTCATTCAAATTAACACATGCAAAACTCATCATTTACAAACCCACCACCAACGCCTAAATTTTCACTATTTACAAACATAAATTCAATTTTTGAATTTTTTAAATT
>JABEVN020002051.1:0-22731 GCA_013146195.2 Codonopsis lanceolata | reverse complement strand
AATGTCATGCTATAACATGAACATGCATATTTTGTAACTTACTAAGTCTTTCGACTTACCCTATTTGTTTGCTTTGTTTTCCTTAGATCAAAGCCGGAGACGCCCCACGCTAGATTCTGTTCGCTTGGACGCCTAGAGCGAGGTTGTTTTGGACTTTAATTGATTAATCTTTTATTTTGGAAAGGATTGGGAAGCAAGTCATGTAGACTTGGCTTCGTATTTGTGTTGTAGTAACTTAATTATTTGATACTTGTAATCTTTTTTGGTATGCCGACTTATATGTCGAGCTTGTTCATATGTGTATGGTTCATCACGCTTTCCGCTAAAGCTTGTTTAAATTGTTATGATTGTTATTGTCTCCGCATGTTGTGGCCGCTGAGGTTTTATAAGCATGTGTTAATTGTAGGAGTAGTTATTGTTCCGGCCGTGAACGCCGATGACTTGTTTAAATTAGTTGCTTTCCTGCCAAGTGTAGCCGAAGTTGTTAATTGTATGAAATGTTACATGAATTTTTATGATCCTCCTATGCATGCTTATGTGTTTAACTTGGATTATTTGACCGCGATTCGATCTCGCATTGGGTCCGGTCGGGCCGTCAGCTTGGTATCGAGCTATGGTTAGCCGCCTGCCGTGATAGGTTCCATGGCCTAGGTGGGTTGGTTATTTGTGTGATGATTCTAACGCCGAGTGAATTCTTGTAGGGATTCGATGGATAATCCTAGGAATGGAAATGGCCGCTGAGGTAGGCCTGTGGAGAGGTCCCCGAATCAAGTTGAGGTACCGCCGCCAGAGAATCCTGGGTCCTGATATGGCAGTTACACGCAGATTGTTAGCTTTTCTGGCCGGGCAGGCCGTGAGGTCAGCAGAGGGAGCAAGACCACCACCACCTCCACCACCGAGACCGAGGACCGACAACACTCTCCTAGAGAGATTCCTTAAGTTGAAGCCTAAGCATTGGGAGCCAAACCCGAGGGAGGCCGAGTTGTGGATGGAAGAGATGATCAAAATCTTATCTATGTTGGAGTGTAATCGATGAGGAGAAAGTCGACTAGCGACGTTAAGTTTAAGTGGAGCCGAGCATTGGTGGAATGTATTGAAAGTTGGGAGATGCAACAAGTCCCAATCACTGGGCTAATTTTCGAGGGAATTTAAGGAGGAATACGCATGGATGTGGTTCAGAACCAAAGGGAGAAAGAATTCTATAATCTTGAGCAAGGTACCATGATGTGGCGGAGATTCTCGCGAAGTTCACCGAAGCCGAGCCGTATCAGACGATTTGATTCCTACTGAGGCTCTGGAGGACATAAGTTTGTTAAAGGGTTGAGGACTGAATTTAGGAGCAGATTCTAGCACTTAAGCTCACCGACTATCTGGACCGCAGCTGATAGAGCTTATGAGGTCGAGCAAGATATCGAGGAGCACCGAGTCAAGAGTAACTGGTAATGCACCCATGTGCTACTCGTAACACTAATCAGGAAATAATTCGGTAGCGTAAGGGGATACCAAGGAAACCGGATAGGAGAGGTGGAGGCCAAGGTAGGCCACAAAGTGTGGAAGGTGGCAACAACACTTCTTCTACTCAAGCAAGGGTCTCGCAATGAGACTATGATTTGTCTGCTCGCCGTAAGTCCGGGCACACAAATGATAGATGTTGGGGAAGACTGAAGTGTTTCATTTGTGGAGATGGGACTCATATGAGGAAGGATTGTCCCAAATATAAGGCCAATCAATGTGGCGCCGGCAAAGAATTGGGGCTAAGAGATGGGGATGGTAAACCGAAGGTTCAGGTCAGGTTTGCGCTTGATCGCGAGGTTCGTGGGGTCTACGGCAGGATAGGAGGTACTCTTTCTATATTCGATCATAAGGCTCGACTCATAGATCCGTGGTCTTCGATTCTTATGTTGCTTCTCGCACTTTGTTGAGAATCTTTGCGTATTGCCTCAATCTTTGCCATACTTGCTTGAAGTGTCTACCCCGCCGGGGAATATATGCACGCCCTCAAGTGTTTAGATCTTGTGATGTTTTGGTGGGTGACCACACTTTGCATGCGGACTTGGTAGTTTCTACCCTATACGTGATTTTGATGTGATTCTTGGCATGGACTGTTATGTGCTTATCATGCTATAGTTGACCGCCATAGAAGAGGGTTACTTTTTATATGCCTGTGTGCCTCGAATTTACTTTTGTGGGTGATCATGCCGCCGAGTGACTTGCATTTCATCTCGCACTAAGGGCTAGAAAATTGTTGTCTCAAGGGTGTACGGGTTATCTTGCCTCGGCCGTTGTTGATAAGAAGAGGTCTTCGCCGAATTTAGAGGAGGTTCCTGTAGTATGTGAGTTTCCTCGATGTGTTTTCTACCGATCATGCTATGCCGCCCGATGAGAACTAGAATTTTGTATTGAGCTTATTCCGGGACTTCACCGATTTCTAAGGCAATCAGATAGATGGCGCTCATGAGCTTAGAGAGTTGAAAACTCGCCTGTGTGAACTCCTAGAGATTGGTTTTATTAACCAAGTGTGTCGCCTGGGGCGCACCGGTCCTATTTGTGAGGAAGAAAGATGGGAGTTTGCGGTTATGCATAGATTATCGCGAATTGAATAAGGTGACCATTAAGAATAAGTATCCTCTACCCCACATTGATGATCTTTTTGACCAATTGCAAGGGTCTATCGTTTATTCTAAGCTTGATTTGCGATGGGGTTACTATCAATTGAAGGTTAGAGAGGAAGACATTCCAAGACGCCGCACTAGATATGGGCATTTTGAATTCGTGGTGATGCCGCTTGATTTAATGCACAATGCACCGCCGGTATTTATGGACTTGATGAACCGTGTCTTTCATAGTTATCTCGATTGTTTCGTGGTAGTCTTCATTGATGATATTTTAGTGTATTCGAAATCTCTGAGGAGCATGAGAAACACTTCGAGGATTGTCTTGTCTATTCTTCGAGAGAAGCAGCCTTTATGCTAAGTTTAGTAAATGTGCCTTTTGGCTTGAGGAAGTGTCCTTTGGGGCATATCATTTCTAGCCGAGTAGCCGTTGATCCTTCTAAGGTGAAGCGGTGACGAATTGAAGAGACCTAGTTCTGCTACGAGGTTCGAGTTTCTTGGGTCTAGCGGTTATTACCGAGATTTATTGAGGGATTTTCTCTGATTGTGACTCCTATGACGAAATTGACGCAAAAGAATGTGCCTTTTGTTTGGAGCGAGAAATGTGAAGTTAGTTTCAAGAGCTTAAGAAGCGGTTGACGCCGGCACCTATTTTGGCTTTGCCTAGTGGAGGAGATAATTTGTGATTTATAGTGATGCTTCTAAGGAAGGTTTGGGATGTGTGTTGATGCGTAATGGTAGAGTTATCGCCTATGCGCCGAGGAAGTTGTCTATTCACGAGCGTAGCATTACCCGACACACGATATGGAGTTGGCTGCGATTATTTTCGCTGCATAAATGGAAACACTACTTGTATGGAGCTAAATTTGAGATCTTCACCGACCACAAAAGTTTGAAGTACTTGTTTTCCCAAAAGGAGTTGAACATGAGGCAAAGAAGATGGATGGAGAAACTAAAAGACCACGATTGCACTATTTTATATCATCCGGGGAAGGCAAATGTAGTAGCGGATGCCTTGAGCAGGAAAGTTCACATGTCGTGTATGATGGTTAGAGAATGGAAGATGTTGGAGGACTCATGCGAGATTGGAGTCCTAGTGTTTTTGATAAAGGTGTGATTTTCGCGAATGTTCGTGCTACACCCGCTTTGTTTGGGAAGATTAAAGAAGCGCAAAGGGATGATCCGGAATTGAAGAAAATTTTTGATGGGTTGGCCGAGAATGTATCGCCTCGATTTTGTGATTAATAGTGAGGGTGCTTTGACATTTCGAGGTCTAATTTGTGTTCCTTCTAATGATGACTTGAAGAGGTTGGTTCTTGATGAGGCTCATAAATCGAGGTATACCATTCACCCGGGAGCACGAAGATGTACTTAGACTTGAAAAGACAATTTTGGTGGAAAGGCATGAAGAGGAAATCATGAGTATGTGTCAAGGTGTTTGACTTGTCACAGGTTAAAGCTGAGCATCAGAGGCCTGCGGGACTTCTACAACCACTGGAGATTCCTGAGTGGAAATGGGAGTTCATTACTATGGATTTTGTGACAGGTTACCGCAAGACGCGAGAGGTTTTAATGCAGCTTTGGGTTATAGTCGACATGATTGACTAAGTCTCCACACTTCATTCGATAGCTATCACTTATTCGTTGACTCGCTTAGCGCCTTTGTACATCCGTGAGATCGTGAGACTTCATGGCGCACTCTGTTAGTATTGTCAGGTCCGATAGAGATCCGAGGTTCACATCCGATTTTGGCAAACGCTTGCAGAAGCTTTGGGGACCAAATTAGACTTCAAGATGTTTTTCATCCGCAAACGGATGGTCATCCGAGCGATTGATTCAGATTTTGGAGGACATGCTTCGAGCTTGTGCCGTGGATTTCAAGGGAAGCCGATTCTCACTTACCTTTAGCCGAAGTTATGTGATAATAACAGCCTACCACGAGTATCAAGATGGCGCCGTATGAAGCTTTGTATGGGCGTAAGTGTAGATCGCCAATTTGTTGGGATGAAGTTGGAGAGGCGAAACTTTGGGGTTCCGAAGTTAGTGCAACAAATGGTTGAGAGCGTGAAGTTGATTAGAGATCGCTTGCGCACCGCTCAAAGTCGACAAAAGAGTTACGCGGACAATCGAAGACGAGATCTTGAGTTCCAAGTGGGTGACTACGTGTTCTTGAAGGTGACACCGAGGAGAGGTACGAAGAGATTTGGCAAGAAAGGGAAGCTTACACCGAGGTACATTGGCCCATTCGAGATTCTTGAGAGAGTCGGGTCTTTAGCGATCGCATTGCATTGCCACCGCCACTTTCGAGACTCATAATGTATTCCATGTTTCCATGTTGCGAAAGTATTTGAAAGATGATACCCATGTACTTGAGTATGAAGAGATCACGCTTGAGCCGGATATGTCATACGTGCTGAAAAGCCCGTGAAGATTTTGGATACCAAAGAGCAAGTGCTACGAACCAAGAAGATTCCCTTAGTTAAAGTTCTTTGGAGGAACCACAACATTGAAGAAGCGACTTGGGAAATCAAGCGAGATGCGCGAGAAGCATCCACATTTGTTTGATGAACTTGGTAAGAATTTAGGGACTAAATTCCTAAAGGAGGGGAGAGTGTAACGCCCCATAATCTTGCATGTGCATTCTATGCTTGTTTTTATACTTTCTTGGTTGATTGTGAACTTGTTTACTTGTATTATATAAACGCCTTAGAATCATTCATAGATCATTCTAGAAGTCCATAACATGCTTAGAATCATATAAACTTGTTTGTTGAATCGGTTTAATCGCTGAAGTTGGCCTTAGCGATTCCTCTCGTTGCTCGTATTTGCTTCTATTTCGACGCATTAACGAAGTGTTCGTTGAGTTCTTGGCTTTATATTCAGGTCTTAATCATGTTGAAACAAGTCTCTTTCATGTCCAAGATATCCTAGTTTGAATGGTGTTTGATTGTAGTTTGATTCGTTGTTCATTCGTCGCGTGGTTCGCGCCTTGTTCTATCTTGTTCCGGGAGTTGTTCGGGTGTGTTTCCGACTCGTTTTGAGTAGGGTTAGACCTTAGAATGGTTGCCCAAAAGTTTGGGACCATTTAGATCAAGTTTAGATCAAGTTTTAGAGATTCTGGAGCCGAGGCGGCCGCATGGGAGCTGGTGAGGCGCCCGCCTCAACTGCAGAGAGCAAATTCAAAATGGACTGAACTTGGGAATGGCCTCAAGAGTCGAGGCGTCCGATGGGAAGGTGAGGCGCCCGCCTCACCGCAGACTGCTACGGATTTTTCTCCCCTGCTGCTTTGAGTTAGGTCGTGAAATGCCTATCCTACCCCCTTTAAACCCCCTCTAAACCCTTCCTAAATACCCACACTTAGTCCTAATCAAGTCCTAACATCAATTAGAGGTTAATTTAGTTTGGTTAAGTGTTTGATTACTCCCTAACACTCACTAATTGCACTTGAGAAATACCTCTTGTACCCTTTCTTATTTGGGAGGTATAAATACCCAAGTCTTGACCAATTTTCTGTAAGCCTTTCATTTGTTCATCCTACTTCTACAAGTTAGAGAGAGAGAGAGTTGGGGGCTTGAGTTTTGAGCCCTAGCTCCACCTTCTTCCTTCGATCCTCAAGGATTCCACCGTTCGATCGCCGCCAAACTTCGGATTCTCGACGGTGAGACGAAAGGAACGACTTCACCGCTTAGATTTGGATTCTCTTGAGTTTTCACTGCTGTAAGTTACTCTTCTTCATTTTAGTTCTCATTGACCCTAAGGAAACAAAGTTTATGATGTGTGAGGTCAATGAGGACACATAATTGCTTCCTATGCTCTTCATTTGAATTTTAAATGTATGATTTTGCTAGGAGCATGTCTAGGTGAATTTCTTGCCTTTGGGAGTTTAATTTACTCTTTTATCATGTTAATTGAGGTCTTGAACATGTTAGAAATATGTAGCATGTTTGTTGATGAAAGTGATATTATTTGGGAATGCCCTAAATTATGCCTATGTGGTATGTGTGAAAATTGTTATGTGTTGTATCCTCAATATTGGACTACAAGAAGAACATGAATTGCATTTAATGTTTTAGGTGAAATTATATCCTTGTTGAACTTAGAAGTAACCTAGTTGGGTTATGAAGCATATAGCTTCATTTTCCCCAAAATTGGGAATTTAGAGAAGAGACTCAACGGAGTCGACTCTAGGGAAGAATTGAACATGTTAAGCTCTAATTTCAATCCCTACGAAGTTTGAACGCCGTTTGATTTGGTTTACTCAAGTATGAGTTTGGTTTAATTGATTATAACAAGTTGTTATGAAAGGTTGGTATTTGTGCAATTTAATTGCCTTGATATGTTTTCTAGAGATTAACACCTTACTTTGTCTGGACGAGTCCGCTCTTGTCGGATTCGGTCCTTAATTGGTTTAAAGTCAAGTAAATATCTACTTGTGCATTGCATTGAGTCCACCGCATAAATTGGTTTGTTTATTGAGTCAAGGTGGGACGATGCACGCCTTCACGAATTATGGGATTCTGCTTGCTATGGATCGCCGCACTGGACTTCACACACACCCTCCACCGTGGCCGCAGTGGGGAAGTAGCCCCTTTGCCGTGACGCTTAAGTGCCGCATTGGCTTGCTAATGAGATCGAGTAGGTTCTCCTATGAGTCGATGAATTCACATAACATCGATGGCACGAACTAGTAATGTAATTGTATTGCAGAGCTACGCTACGAAGCCGTGACTATCATATCCTACTTGTATGATTTACTTTACGCACTTATGTGAATAAGGTGCTAAGTGTTAAATGATGATAATATGCCATAATTGTGATAAATGTCATGCTATAACATGAACATGCATATTTTGGTAACTTACTAAGTCTTTCGACTTACCCTATTTGTTTGCTTTGTTTTCCTTAGATCAAAGCCGAGGAGACGCCCCACGCTAGATTCACGTGTTCGCTTGGTCGCTAGAGCGAGGTTGCTCTTTTGGACTTTAATCGCTTAATCTTTTATTTTGGAAAGGACGTTGGGAAGCAAGTCATGTAGACTTGGCTTGGGTTTATGTTGCTTTTGATGTTGTTGTAATTTAACTAATTAACTTGTAATCTTTCGGTATGCCGACTTGTGAGTCGAGCCTGTTTATATGTGTATGGTTCATCACAGTTTCTTCCGCTAAAGCTTGTTTGAAATATTATTGTTGTTGTTGTTGTTGTCTCCGGCATGTTGTGGCCGTTGAGTTGTTTAAGCATGTGTTAATTGTAGGAGTAGTTGTGGGTTCTACTGCACGCCGATGACTTGTTTAAATTAGGTTGCTTTCCTACCAAGTGTAGCCGAGTTGTTGTTGTATGCAATGTTGCGCCACATGATTTTTATGATCCTCCTATGCATGCTTATGTGTTTAACTTGATTATTTGGACGGCGCGATTCGGGATCCCGCATTGGGGTCCGGGTCGGGTCGTCACACATTGAGGTGAAAATTCCTCTTTCAACTAATCAAGTAATTCTTAAGCATGTGCAATAGTTGCGCCGAATTAACAAACATCCCAACAAAGAGTTTTCCGGCTAATTAAATTATTCCGGTCACGACACTAATCTCTAGGTCTAACGCCCTTACACTAAAATCAAGTAGAACGGTAACTCATTTGATCAAGTCACAAGTTCATTTCATTCATGGCATGATTTCAATATACATGTTGCACATATTTGCACAAGCAAAACAAGATACCACTTTCAATTTATTTCATTTGGTAACGGGTTCGGTCAATTCCTATATCATATAATACCGTTCTAGTTCTCCGACGAAGACCTCTTGATAATCAAGTCAGGGGCCCTCTGAAGTGACTTCAAAAGCTTTCGTCGCATAGGATGCGGGGTGTTTATAAATCACATAATAGCATCCTTCATCATGGTCTCATGCACATATAATATAATTACATATAGGCATGGCAATCAATATCATGTACATAGCATATTAATCTATTATGCAGGTATACCAAGTATGGAATATTCATACCCTTAACAATCTATTTACGATAGATCAAGCATGTTACACCACGCTAATACTCCCATTAACGTATTAGACTTAGCAACAAGTAAACACAATAACTTATGCATCCCTAGGTAGCAAATGGTTACTAACTAGAAGACTTCAATCACTATGGGTCAAGCAGTGTACTAGTTGACAACCAATTCAAATTAGAAATCGCGGGGTCACCTGCCGGTTACTCACCAAGTCTCATTATGGAGTCAGGACAATATTCCCTCTATCGGAGTAGTCCTCTCTATACCAGGAATGTAGTCATCAGGAAAGAATATTCAATTCTATAATACTAAACAATACAGGGACTCATGGTCAAGTACTATCATGTCTATATATACCTATATAGCGATTTTGGAATACAACACGCATTACGGGAGGCTTGTCCACTTCGCTCATGAAACGTATAACAACGATCAAAGGTATTAGTAACACCGCGGCGATCACTATTGAAATCGACAACCTGAGTTTATCAAATAACTCATACGGACAAGAAATGATAGCTCCACAAGGTAACATCATACACATGGTATAACTGCAACTTAAAGGCAATATAGGAAAATATGATGCTCTTAAACACAGCTTGCATTTACGGCAATCTAGACCAACAGAACTTAGTAATCCAAGTCCTATATTTGTACAAAAGAACATGCCGATAAGGCACAAATCGAACGCCATCGGAAAATACTGACGACACACCAAACCCAATCTAGGCCATGGATCCTATCCTGGCTTATAGCTAACAAAAGCTCTGATACCAACTGTGGCGACCCGACCCGGATTCCGGAACGGAATCCCAACGTCACGTCGCTAGGACAAGGCAAGAAGAGGACAAGCACTTATAAAATAATAGTGCGAGTCGGACAGTCGAGCTAACAAAAGCTCTACACACAAATATAAGGCCGTACTAAAAATACGGGTTTACAAAATTCAATAAGCGGAAACGACAAGGAAAAGTAGTCCCGAGCTATGAAGCTCGAAATCAAGGCCAAAGATACCAAGAGAGACATAAATCTCACGAAGGAAAGAAAAGAAACTCGCGTGTCGCAACATTGCGACGCCGGACAAACCATCGGCACTCCAGCCTGCCAAGAAGGACCAACCTCGATATAACACTTACCCACGGCTAAAGCATGCCGGGTTAACCAACAATAATAATAACTAGATAGAGAAAAGCCCAAAGCTACGTGCTCGGGATACAACCGAATATAAAAACCAAGGCTATGAGCAACGACACAACACGCCGGCCCAAAGGAGAACCAAATCAAAACCCAAGTATTCTACCCGATCAAAGTCTAAATAACCTTACAATACAACGAGCTCACAAGAATATTAAAATATGATATACAAGTCAAGGATGCTAGATAAGATAGAGTCCACAAGCTATTACTCGGAAATATCGACTATTACAATCACGAACACACGCATTAAGCTCGAGCCGCCGATCAACTCGTGGTCTGCTACGGTCACGCATTATGCGCCCTCAATACGACTCGAATCGCAACTAGAAAACAAAGTACGGATGAGTCATAATGACCCAAGACGTTACTACTAAACAATAAGGACATAAATTAAATATTGCCATAAGAGGAAATGATATCGTTTACGACGAAGACCCGAAGTCGGGTTGTACAGTATGAAAATCGTTCCTTTACCGTGACTACCAAGATGAATCGTGGTGAATCCCTGCTCACAAACAATCAAACAAGTCGTGAGCAAGGCACAAGAATAATCATGATTATGGATGTATATCCTATTGTAGAACATCCCAAGTCTCTCATAGAAGTATGCATATTTATAAATATACATATAAGTAGGATTATCAAGTATGTAAATTGCTTATGTACCAAACAATTCATTCATGGAAGTTTATCATGTAAGGATATGCATATCTACATATATATATACATATCGAAGACATATATATAATCAGTGGCAATCATATTAATCAAGTAGGAGTATGTATATCTACATATATATATATATACAAGTAGGAATATGTATATCTACATATATATACAGCAATCATGATTAATCAAGTAGGAGTATGTATATCTACATATATATACATATGCAGGCAATCAGGGGAAATCAAGTAGGAATATGTATATCTACATATATACGTATCATACAATTCACAGGCTTATCACGAAAGTCAAGCGATCGAGAACAAGTATATATAGGCATTTAGTTTACATATTCATGATAGCACTTTGTTTTCACAAATGCTAGAAGAAATCCACATATAAGAGGATATGATATAAATCGGGTGCCGCAATGTAGCTCCTGCAAGATAAACTGTTAACAGGAACGTGCTGTCGGATGTACGAGATGGTACATCGACCCAGGATAGTATTATTCCAAGCGCCCTAATGGTTACACAAGGTACTCTTCTCCAAAGTGATCAAGAATGGAGGGTTTGCACGCTCGTTCTAAGCAACCCATCACTATCACGAATCTCATGATTCGTAATCTGTAGACGAATTGTCAACCAGTGGAAGACAAGACAGGACAAGACAAGTTTGGCAGCTGGACTTATTGGGGAAAATAAGTAATATTTACTTATATAAGAAATCAAGCAAGGACGAGCACGGTAATAGCGATCTCATTCAAGTCAGGTGGGCATGTTATTCTTTACGACTAATAATCAAGCATGATCATGAATTAAATGAAGAATCTCGATACTAGTATTCTAGTTAAACGGATTTCAGGCGTCGTGGGGGTTGATCGTTGAGTCGGTATTGTTAAGTGACTCACTAGCATTTATCGACTCGCCGAGTCATTTCTATAATTCGATCAAATAGAGTTTGAACACTATATGTGTTCCAAGACTCCTTTCTAGGTTCTTGTTTGAGGCATAGCTAGGTTCTCGTTCCATTTAGGAACCTTAGTTCAAAGTTACTAAGTCAAGTATAAAAGGCGGAAACCTAAGTTGATTATTGTCCAACCAAGCTTAATTCAAATTCAAGTTTGTAATTCCATTTGTTAATAGAATTATAAATCAAATCACGTTGATACTCAATAAGAGGATAATTATAAAGATAAGACACACAATATGCTTATAAGTCATAATCTCAAGTAGACATAGAGGTTCATGCATCATTCACAAACAAACCTTATCAAGCTCAGTTCCATAGAATCATAAGATAGATAACATTATAAATCCCCTCGAGGTTCCCTAAGAACTAAAGATCAAGCATGCACTCTTGAAGAACGTAAGACTTAAAGACAACTCAAGATTCATCATCATGTTATGGTACATAAGGGACCATCGGTCACCTTTACGACAACTCAAGATTCCCATCATAGAGGGTACTAAGGCATACACGGTTCAAATATCCTTCCTAAGGGGAAAATTGTCACGAAGTAATTCCGGATTTTCCAAGGATGTTAACAAGGTTCCCAAGTAAAGTCACATATTACATTCCTACGAATCTTGGGACTTCATTAAAAGTCCACTAGTATTATTGGTTCTAGTTCATAATTGAACCCATTCAAAACGTCTTTCATTCGAGTTACGCATTCTCGACTCACACATAAACCATCCAAGAACTAGCGATAATCTCGCACTTAACATCATTCAAGAGACTCAATTAGAGTTCTAAGCCAAGAATCAATCTTATTACCAATTTGGTCTCACCCAAGAAATTCTCAAAATTTCGCAATTGAGATTCAATGAACGCAAGAAGCTATAGGAATTTATCCTAAGGTCCAAGTAACAATTTTTATAATTAATTGACTTCATTTGGGTCAAACTACAAAGTTCCAAATTTCTAGTTCGAGGCATAAATTCGGGATTCGCAATTTATCCGGGTTTCTAACCCAACAAAAATAAATCTTAAATCATAACAATTCCAATATACTCAATGAACCCATTTGGTTTCAAACCCTAACCAAAATCTATTGGTATCCATGGAAATATCTCATTTTGACATGTATAACAACAATAAATCACAAGGAACAAGTTTCTAACATTCTATCATCAAGATACTTGTAGAGAGAGAAACTAGGGCTTAAGTAACGTACCTCAATCGAGCCACAAACGTCTAGGAAGTGGGAAACAAACCGAGGGGAAAGACTCTACTCGGCGAGGGCTTCGCGATGGCGGTCGCGGCTCGACAATCCGATGGCCGGAACTCCGGGAATCGTCAAATCTCCCATGGAAGCTCCTCCTCCCTCTCTCTCTAAAACTCACGGTTGATGGAAGAAATGAGGGAGGAAGAGGAAGAGATTGGATCAAAAAAGGGTTAGGGAGGACAATCCTACCCTTCCTGGTTGTGGACAAGGCAAAGGGGAGGGGTTAAAATGGGGGTAGTATAGGTTTTTCACGCCAAAAATCAAAACAGGGAAAGAAATCCCGTAATTGCACATCAGCAGGTGAGGCTTCTCCCAAGTTGCATGCAAGGCCGAAAGTCTCTAATCTCTAAAACTTGGTCTAAACTTGTCCTAAATGATCCCAAACTTATGGGCAATCATTCTAAGGTCTAACCCTACTCAAAACGAGTCGGAAACGCACCCGAACAACACCCGGAACAGGATAGAACAAGGCTCAACTCACGCGACGAATGATCAATGAATCAAACTACCAACAAACGCCAATCAAACTAAGATGACTTGGGCATGAAAAAGACTTGTTTAAACATGGCTAAGATCTGAATATAAAGCCAAGAATTCAACGAACACTTCGTACGACGAAATAGAGGCAATACGAGCAACGAGGGGAATCGCTAAGGCCAAAATCAACACGATCGAACTGGCGATTCAACAAACAAGCATAAAACTTGTGTACCAAGGCCTTATGAGACTCAAATAACTCTCAAGACAAGTGGAGGAATGATTAGGAGTAAAATCGAGGTCTCACGAAAGAACTACGCGAGGAAACACTAAACCGAGTCAAGTAACGAACGTCGGTATGCGACTTGTAACTTTAACTAGTTAAGGTCTATGGAACATATGGAACTAATGTATTGGCTCCTATATAGCCTACCTATATTAATCAAGGTTCTTACCTTAAGTCAAGTAAGCGAGGTTACGGTTAAACGACACGCAAAGCAATAAGGTCAATTACACGAAGGTTCGGGGTCTTACAGAGACGAAGAGCGGTGTCTGAGAGCATGTGACCTACGCGGGGAGGGTGATCTCTGGTGGCGACGAGATTGAGCCGAATCCTCCCTTCGTGGGCCAAGGCAAGAATGTGGAACAACTCTGGCTAGCTTGCGCTCATGTTGGCTATGACCCTGCTCGATTCCCCGCTGGGTGAGATTTGAAGGCGGCCTCGGGGATCCTCGCGAACTAGATACACTGACCGCCTGACTCTGCGTGGGCACAGCTGGAAGTGGTTCCAGTTCGATGGGTAATGAAGACTTACTCATTACAATCAACTGCTAGTTTCGTTGATGCATTTGTCCCAAGTACAACACCCGTTGACGTAGACCTTCCTCCCAAAACTCGTTGGCTAAACCAACGTCAGCCACAACACTTCTGGCCAACGATTCTAGACCTCTCCTCTGGTTAATTTGATGACAGGCATCATGAGAAGGAGAAAGAGGAGGTAAGCTGCTGTGTGCTTGAACCTCCATATCAGAAGTATCTGTGTGCCCATCCTCAGGCGGTTTGACAACATTAAAGCCGTTTGCAGCCATGTCAAAAGTTTGAAGAGTCATCGGAAAAAAAGATGTAAACTTACAAACAATCGTTTCCTGGCAATGGAACCAACTGATGCGTCCAAAATAATCCAAGGACGCACTGGGCTTCTCAACTTGGATATATGGCTTTTAATCTATCCAAAATCTTTAAGGCCCAAACCTGCAAAGCACACAGTAACAGTGAACTAGACAGGGGCTTACCCTGCAAAAGCACTCCGGTGTGATAATCAGAAAACCAGCAAGTGCGTATATATTTTGACAGAGTTTCAGCCTATAAAAATGAGCCTACTTCTTCCTTTTGAAGAAGAAAGGTTTATATATGGCCGCCTTAATTTGGTATTGAAAGCGAGGGGGCATGAAAGGTGGCCACGTGCAGGGCTACGTCCAGAATATGGGGGCAAGTTTTTCGGCATTAACTCCTCATATTCAAGACGACCGTTACCAAGTAACTGAAAGGGATGAGCATGCTCGCTCAGTAGGTTGCCTGCTCGCTACACACTTGGCCCCCAAACTTCAGACAGGGAGCTGCATGCTCGTTATGTCTGGGCGACCAGAGATCCTTCCCTGCTAGCTCGCTTCTGGGTTGAACTCGAGTTATGATGGATGCACGTGATTCGCTCATAGCTACGCTCGTTGAGACATCGGCCTACTCGTTACACTCTTGGCCCCAAGAGCTGGAGGCTGCTTGCCTGATATGACTGGGCAGCCAGAGATCTGTCCTTGCTCGTTACACTCTTGGTCCCCAGACGGCAAACATGAGGCTACTTGCTCGGTATGACTGAGCGGCCAGAGATCTGTCCCTACTCGCTACACTCTTGGCCCTCAGACGGCAGACAGGAGGCTGCTTGCTCGGTATGACTGAGCGGCCATAGATCTGTCCCTGCTCGTTACACTCTTGGCCCCCGAGACTACAGGCATGAGGCTGCTTGCTTGATATGAATGGGCGGCCAGAGATCTGTCCCTGCTCGCTTATGAGTTGAACTCGAACCATGATGTTTGCACATGATTATCTCATGGCATTGGTGACGGCGTGCTGGGCATGTGACCGGTGCTTGGGCTTTCTGAGCCAGGCAGCTCAGTTAATATTATTACTAAGTAATATTATTATTGTCAATGACTTCACGTATTCCTTCTCGTAAAACTAAAAAAACTCAAAATATTGAATCTTCACCAAATGAACCATCTTCCCGTCAAATTCCAAATCTCACTCCATGAAAAAGTATTGGATTTTGTGCCACAATTGTATGAGTTTTTTGGTTTTGAATCAAATGAGTATCAAATGAATTATTTTATTAGTTTTTAATTATGTTGTGATTGATTTGATGTTTGATTTGAGTTGTATGATTTATTGGTTGTTTATGCTCTAAGGGCATCCACAGTCATAAACCTTTCAAAAGGTTTATTCCTCATGTCACGTTATCAACTTATAAACATTTTTTCTATAAATTTATTCTCCACTATACATAAACACATAAAAACTTTATAACGTGGACCCACTATTAAATATTTTATCTTAAAAAAATATCTTCATTCCTACCTATCCAATAAATAACTCTGCCATAACATTAAAAAATAAAAAGTATTATAACATAGATGCTTTAAACCGGTCCAAGATCTTGAAGCTATTGCAATTTTGGAGTGATGAGGTGGAAGCCTTCAACGGTGATAAGACTTTAGAGCATGCAGGTAAAACTTTACCCAAATCCTATTGGAGTTGTTCTAAGAGTTTATTTTTAAAAATTATGCTTATAATTTTTTATAACATTTCATAATTATTCCCCTACTTGTGTTGTAATTACATTTTTAAGGTTAATTATTTTTATAATTATGATTAACTTTAATAATATTAATATATCTATTAATAAATAGACTTTTCAAAAGGGAGACTTTTTGAAATAAGGGTGGGAGTCTTCGGCATCTCGTGGGTTCTTGATTAAAAAATGAAGCAAAAGGAGCATTTGGACGCGTGATTTTTCTTTTTTCTTTTTAGAAAAGGATAATAAGAAAAGGGAAGAAGCTGAAGTTAATTAATGGCGGTCATACGCCGTCGTATTACTTGTCTTCTTCACTCAACCAAACGTAATTAGTAAACCCCCGGCAACGGACACAGATCCATGGACCATTCAAGTAAAATACAATAGAAAAGCATACATTAAAAAAACTTGTACCTCTAAAGCCAATAACTGTTACAATCCCTCTCTTAAACCCTAATCACTCTTCACTCCCATCCAATTCAACCAAATTTCTTCATTGAAATGTCAATTCATTTCAGTTAGATTTTCTTTATAACCAAAAGTCCTTAACCCCAACCATGTCTTGGGGATTGGGTTGGAAAAGAACGTCTGATGTTTTCCATTTATCGTTATACTACGGTACGGAAGACACTATTGACGATCAGAGCCGGTCATCATCTTCGTCAAGGTCGTCTTCATCATCGTCAATTTCATCGTCGGTGCAACTAGATCAGAGCAACCAAGAAGTGGGGTTTCGAATCGATCTAGATTGGAATGCTGGTGACGATGAGGATCAGGTGGCGTTAAGGCTTAAGTCTCAGGTAATGGTGGCTTTGCCGTTGCCTCAGGATACTGTTGTGATCCAATTGAATGTTCCGGAGGAGAGGGAGGACGGTGGTGAGGGTAATGTTGGAGTGGATATGAGGGTTGTGAAGCAAAGGGATCCGTTACAGGCGGTGACTCTGTCTCGGGCTGGTGGGGCGGGTCATCAGAGTGATGGGATGGGTGTGCTTACCAGACTGTTGAAGTGGGATTTTGATGCGGGTGGGGCAGAGTCGAGTGTTGGCATCGGTGATGGGGTGGTGAGTTGTGCTGATCATTGGAAGAGTGTCACTTTAGTTAGCCTCTATGGTTGTGGTTTGTCGGTGAGTTCTTTTTCATATTACATGAGTGAAACTCTCTATTCATTGCCTCATTAGTTGCTCAGAAAACAATGTACTATTATGTTGGTTGTGTTCAAGAAAAAGAAGTTAGTCTGTCAAGAACCATTATTTCAGATATTGTACATAATGAACTTTCTCTACATATTGCCTCTCTAGTTACCGAGGAAACAATGTTCCATTATGTTGGTTGTATTTATCCAAGAAAAAGTAGTTAGATTGTGAAGAATCCATTTTCCGAAATTGGCTATGCTTAACGCTCAGGCGCCAATGTTTTGATTTAACATGTATCCCCTTGCGTTATCTTCTCTAGAGATTGCAAATATGGAACAGCAAATCTTGAAATCTTAGTTTTACAGTTTTGAAGCTAAGGGATTGATTATTTGGATGGAATCTGATTCATGAGGTAGTGATAGTTAATGTAGATTACTGACGTCTAACATTGGTGTTTCTGCTCATTGTTTTTTATGTTTGTTGTATGAATCTAGCACATTTTCTATTAATATTTAAAGATGAGGGACAAAAAATTGCCTATACAAAATGATTGCAGGTGTAACTTACCTTACAAATCCCACTCCATGACCATAGTACATTATTAATTGCCAGATATTAGGTATAAATAGTGAAATCTTACAACATGGCATTAAGGTTTCTTTATAGACAAAACTTATTCAATAGTACTTGAGGGTGCTTGGAATTAACAAACGCTTGTGGAGGCTTCAATTGAAGAAGTATCTTATGTCTATGAAATTCTGTTGTCAGAAACATTTTTTGTGTAGTTGCACTAATCACAATTTCATCCTTGAACATATCAACTGATGTTATCTTAAACTTAAGTGGTCCTTCTGTTTTTTCCAAAGTATGTTTTGTTTAGTTCCTTTGATCACAATTTTATCCTTGAACAAATCAACAGATTTTTCCAGTGGAGTTAACTAAGCTGCCACTTCTTGAGAAGCTATTCCTTGATAACAACAAGCTAACTGTTTTGCCACCTGAGCTCGGTGAGCTGAAAAACTTAAAAGTCTTCACAGTTGACTACAATATGCTGGTTTCAGTACCTGGTAAGCTCTGAACTATATCTTGTTATTGTGATGTTTATCTTCCTCTACTTCTAAAATGACATAAAGTTCCTCAAAGTAAATCTTCACGTTTGTATATTTATTTATTGGACATAAATACAGCTGGGCTTATCCTTTCTCTTTCCTTTTTTTTTCCCCCCAAACTTGCTTGGAACTCTGAAAAGTTGAGCTGAGGCAGTGCATTGGACTCGTGGAGTTATCACTTGAACACAACAAGCTAGTCCGCCCTCTTCTTGATTTTAGGTCATTACCGGATGCCTTTAGTTGGTCTATCTTTATTTCATAAAATTTCTAATGGAGGTTATACTTGTGTAAATTGAGAGCTAATGTTTCTCTCAAATTCTTTTTTTTTTTGTTGGCAGGGCTATGGCGGAATTACGCATTCTTAGGCTGTTTGGTAATCCCCTTGAGTTTCTTCCTGAAATTTTGCCTTTGCACCAACTCCGCCACCTTTCTCTTGCAAACATTAGGATTGTGGCTGATGACAATCTAAGATCAGTGAATGTTCAGATAGAGGTACCCGATGATGTTATCTTTTCCTAGATATTTTTAGATCATGTTTGCTGTATCAGTTTGAAACATACCTTCTTTTGCAGATGGAGAATAGTTCTTACTTTGGAGCTTCTCGACACAAGCTGAGTGCCTTTTTCTCTCTTATATTTCGTTTTTCTTCATGTCACCATCCTTTGCTTGCATCTGCCCTGGGAAAGATGATGGAAGATGAAGCGAACCGTGTAGTTATTGGTAAAGATGAAAATGCTGTGCGACAGCTCATAAGCATGATCAGTAGCGAAAATCAGCATGTGGTAGGTTACGTTTTCTTTGTTAGATTATTGTTATTATTACTCTTTTTTTTTTTTTTGTCTCTGTCCTGTCTTGCCACAAGTTATTGGGAAAACTGCTGGGTGTAGTGATTCTTTGTCTTGTCCGACCTTTCTTTATAACTTTATGTAGTGATGTTAACTCAGGGTGAGCAAGTTGTTTAAGATAGCTTCGTTTTGTTTCAGGTTGAGCAAGCTTGCTTTGCACTTTCATCTCTTGCTTCAGAAGTTTCTGTGGCAATTCAGTTGATGAAATGTGACATCATGCAACCAATTGAAAGAGCATTGAAATCTGTTGGCCCCGAAGAACTAAAATCTGTTTTACAAGTTGTTGCTCAGTTGGCTTTTGTCTCTGATACTGTAGCCCAAAAAATGCAGTCAAAGGATGTGGTAAAATCATTGAAAATGTTATGTGCCCATAAAAATCCAGAGGCAAGCTTGCTACTTTTTGAATATCTACCTTTTAGTATGTATTGCATTGTATTCTGAATGGTGTTATCTATCTTTAGGTACAAAGGTTAGCTTTACTAGCTGTTGGAAACTTAGGGTTCTGCTTGGAGAACCGGCGCACTCTTGTTACCTCTGAAAGTTTACGAGATCTTCTTTTGCGTCTGACAGTTGCGTCTGAGTCACGTGTGAGCAAAGCTGCAGCTCGTGCCCTGGCGATTCTTGGTTGATTTCTGTCTTTGAATTTCCTCTTTAGTTACAAATTGATTAGATCTTATCCTAAATGTGGCTTGTTATATGCCCCTTTAGGGGAAAATGAGAATCTGCGTCGTGCTATCAGAGGGAGGCAGGTCCCAAAGCAAGGATTACGCATACTTTCAATGGATGGAGGTGGCATGAAAGGTCTTGCTACTGTGCGAATTCTTAAAGAAATCGAGAAGGGCGGGAAGCCCATTCATGAGATGTTTGACCTTATATGTGGCACATCCACCGGTGGTATGCTTGCAGTTGCTCTTGGAATCAAACAGATGTCCTTGGAAAAATGTGAAGAGATTTACAAAAAACTTGGTGAGTCATTTCTCACAACCTAGAAATTCAATATCAATTTCCTTTCTTGGCCTTCTCCCAGTATTTAATCATTTTTTGCTTTATTTAACAGGGAAACTTGTTTTTGCTGAAACTGTTCCAAAGGATAATGAAGCAGCAACTTGGAGAGAGAAGTTGGATCAGCTGTACAAAAGCTCGTCGCAGAGTTTCAGAGTGGTTGTACATGGATCTAAAGTATGCTGTGCTCCTCACTTACCTGCCTTTGAGCTCCATCTTGACCATTAAGTCATTCAATGCCTTATGTGTTGTTCAGAAGTATTTTGACACTAGATATCCTCCAGGAGCAGGATTATCTATCTTTTTAAAATTTTTCTTTTTCTTATTTGCAGTGTCTGAAAAGTCGGTTTTGAGATTTCAACTTTTATTGTGTACCCCTTCCATTCTCCCTAAATAGTTGTACTTTCCTTTTAAGAGTGTTAATTGGCAGAATCTCATTAGAAAAATTAAGCTCGAACTTGCTGTATTCGTTTTCTAATTTTACCCCTCTTACATGAAATAGAATAAGTTGGATACAACAAATATGTTTGCATTACTGCTTGCTCTCCAAGGGGTAATGTGTGTCTTATATGTTTTAAGTTTTCATAAATAGACTAGTTGAGGGGAACGAGTCCGCATAAATTTGACATTTCAATCATTTATTACCATATAAAAAAATGGATGGCAAAAGGTTTGCCACTGAGTGTTCGTGTGGAGCTTTATTATGTAGTTGGGTGTATCTTTCTTATTATTCCCCTGTATATGCGACTTTTATTTTTCTTTCTTTCTCTCTTTAAATTTTTTTTTTTAAATCTTTGTCCAGCACAGCGCAGATCAGTTTGAGAGGCTGTTGAAGGAGATGTGTGCTGATGAGGATGGAGACCTCTTAATAGAATCATCTGTGAAAAGGATTCCCAAAGTGTTTGTGGTATCAACTCTAGTCAGCGTGGCCCCAGCCCAGCCGTTTATTTTCGCAACTATCAGGTTCGATATAAACAGTTCCTTTGCTAATTGACTTCTTCAGTAATCAGCTAAATTAATTCGTAAGCTCTTAGTAGGGTTCAATGTTCTGTATGATGATTCACTGCTCATGCTATTCCGTGCTAGTATGTGGAGAGAAAAATCAAGGTGCATTGCTATGTACTAATACGGGGCAAACTGCACAAGGTACTGGGGAAACAAGTGCATAGGGGGAACTTCAACCCACACAGTGAAAACCTGATCAGTGAGACCATGTTAAGTCATTGGCTAGAGTAGGATCGTGCAATTGTTATCTTGCTTTAAATGACATGGACACATCGTTTACTTAATGGAACTCTTATGACTTGTTGATAATTAACACGTCTAGCATAATTGTATTGGCATTATTGTTGCTCCACTGTTTCTTTTGACCAGTTCTTTCTTTCATTTCAAATTATAGTATCCTGCCGGCACACCAGATGTTCCTTTAACAATTTCGGAGAATTCCGGAACCACTGGACCAGGAATGGCAACTACAGGTGCTCAAGTGGGACACAAAGCGCGCTTTTTTGGAAGTTGTAGGCATCATATATGGCAGGCTATAAGAGCATCATCTGCGGCTCCATATTATCTTGATGATTACTCTGATGGTATGAGGCTCATATAGCCCCTTTCCTCGATGCAATCATCTCGTATGGTGTATTACCAAGTATGAACCCTGAGCATTTTTTTGCCTTATGTATCTTTTGCAGGCGCATACCGCTGGCAAGATGGTGCTATTGTTGCGAATAACCCTACTATTTTTGCTATCCAAGAAGCACAACTTTTATGGCCGGACACAAGAATTGACTGTTTGGTTTCAATTGGTTGTGGTTCTATTCCGACAAAGGTAATCACAGCTGTGTTTCCTTTAGATATATTTCAGACTTTCATAATATAGATTTATGTTTATGTTTTTTGTTTTCTATCCTTCCGACTTGGCTAATATTGTTCGTGAAGTGTCTATGAATATTTTCTGAACATTTCTTGATAACTTGCTTGTTATAGTATATTTGACCTAATCTGAAATTGAGTTCACCAAGACCGGAATTGATAAATTTGTGTCCACCCAACCTCCCTACCAAGAATTTATATATAACTTCATTGGATGTATAAATGAACAATAAGAATGTTTTTTCAACTCGGGATAGATAGTTTGTTTTTCAGTTGCATCAGATTGTCATCGTTATGTATATGATCTTAATTACACTAAAAATTCCAAATGTTATGTCCCTCCCAGTTGTCCTGCTGGAAGTCGGTTGTGGTTGAGGTAGGAGGTTGCTTAAGAATATAACTTGGTGGTTTGGATCAGATTGCTTGGGCAAGTTGTTAGTTTCTTCATTTATATTGTGTTCTATATTACGATGCTTTGCTTCAGTTTCTGCTTTTAATTTTAGGTTCGTAAAGGTGGATGGCGTTACTTGGATACTGGGCAGAGTGTTAATTGAGAGTGCGTGCTCAGTTGATCGAGTGGAGGAGGCGTTAAGCACATTGCTCCCTATGATTCCTGAAATACAATATTTTCGGTTCAATCCAGGTGCAAATTATACTGGAATTTACCAACTTAATGTAGTTAATGTTACAAGTTACTTCCTCTATTCAGAAATTAAGGACAAGCTGAGACTTT
>JABEVN020002050.1:0-22725 GCA_013146195.2 Codonopsis lanceolata | reverse complement strand
GTAAACAAATATTTAAAACGAAAAATAAAGTAAAAAGTAACAAGAATTTTCATATCTATATCTATTTTCTTATGATTTATATATAACTAGTTTTATACCCGTGAGTTAAACGCACATGTATATATACTTTTTTAATTAAATTATACTCATATAAAATGAAGATTATAAACAAAATTTAAAAATAAAAAGAAAAAAACATAATGAAAGGAATAAATTATATCGGTATAATTAGATCGACAATTAAAACCTAAAACCCCTTAATCCACCCAATTTGGTTTGAAAATTACGGCTTAACAACTTGTTAATTTTTTTTCGTCGAAACAGGTTACCCATTTCGACCCAAAAAAATAGCGGGTCGGACCCGTTACCCATATTTTTGCTGTATAAGTGCAGGTTTCTTGGCAGAAAATGTGGGTTAAAACGGGTTGACTCGCTACTCATTTCGACCCGTTTTATTTTGGATTATAATGAGATATGACCCGTTTCGACCCAACCCACCCAATTGTCGTTAATTATATCATTTAATCCATTATTTTATGAATTGTTTAAGTCATTTTTTCTGCTCATAATTTTCTAGAGTTTAATAATTGATATTTTTTGTTATTAAAATTTAGGATCTTAAGTAGTATAAATAGTAATTCGATATATATTCTTCTCTATATAACATATAGATTTATTAAATATTTAAAATTTGTGGTTGATATCTACTACTATGATTTAATCGTATATATTCATATGATTTAACAATAAGTTATAATTAATTGTAGTTATTTGCAAAAAATAAATTTTGTTTTGATATTATAATTTGGGACCATGAAAGAGATATAAAAATTTCAAATACGCATAAGTCATGAATGAAGATTTCCATAGCAAATTTTTTATAATTAATTGTGGTTATATTTTATTTTGTAATCATATGTATTCAATGAAAATGATTTTTATAGCACATTTGTTTTTATTCCAATGTTATTTGCTTATTTTAATTCGTAATCGAAATTAAATATGCCCCAAAAGATATTTGTATTTTGTGATTTTCAATGTGTGACTACTTCTATTAAACACTACAACATAGAAACTCGAGATTTTCTACCACATGTACATATTTGCACATTTTCAATAAATCTTGAGAGTTGTGTAATCAATTAATCGATTTGTGTTCTTAATACATGCTAACTACTATATAATAATACTCAAATATGACTTTCTTTTTTTAGTAAGTGCATTTTGGCAGGATCTTACCTTTTTTAGACTTACTTAACTATATATATATATATATATATATATATATATATGGTCCCTGAACTTACAATTTCCAATTTATATGGTAATTGATTTTGAAATTTTTATGGTGGCTCTTCAACCCATCTTTTGTTTCATGTTAGTCCCCGGTGGAGTGCGTTATTATTGGAAGGAACGTTTAAATTTTTGTGAAATGACAATTTTGCCCTCTTGTAGAATGTCCACAGAATTAATTTCCGGGAAGGTGAGATGGAAAATGATCTAAAGTAAAATATAAAAAGAAAAAAAATTGAAATAAAACAAATTAGAAAAGGTCCTCTCTCTCTCTAAATCTCCAACCATCTTTTTAAAGTTATCGTCAATTTTTCTCTCATCCTTCCACAACCTCACAAACACCCAAGCAAAACCCATCTCGCTCCATCTTTGTCTCTCCTCCAACAAACATCTCCTTGCTTTGGTTTACTTCTTTGAATCCGATCAATATCCACCATCTCTCGGTCAATACTTCACAAGCTCCGCCATCCGGAAGTCTCCAATTCTCCACCATCCTCGAGCCCTATCACTCAGTCAATTCCATCCAAAGACTAACTCTCTCTCATATTACGCTTGCTTTTCGGATTCTCGCATGCACATGTTACCATCACACTTCACGTAAGCGCGCGTCGGCAAGATATGCCAATTCAATCTGCCGATGACATGCTACCATGCCCAAAAACAGATCTAAACACTCATTGGTTCTATTATGTCAAGCATAACCGTAAATAAGATCACCAAAGACAACGTTCCACGTATTTTGTCGAACACATGACAAGCACACGATGAGCATGTGCTTGAAAGAGATGGGCATAGGTTTGGTGTGTATGAGGAACTTCAAGTGTGTAGAATAAAGACAGAGCTTTATCGAGTTGGTAATTTGTTAAAAGTAGGCGCACTTTTTCGAGGAGGTCATAAATAGAGTCACCGGCAGATGATGCCAAAGAAGGGAAGGAATGGCTGCGTCGCGTTACTAGAGTCATTCGACATCCCCGAAATTAGTCTATATTCTGGAATTTCAGTTTAGTCGACAACTTATGTTTGGGTAAGTGGTGAACGTGAGTTTAGGAGCGGCGGAGGATGATTTAGGAACATAAATCCATCTTTTCCGTCCGACATCGACTGGATATGCTCTACAAATCAAAATTCTTCTTCATCGGCGGTGGATGATTTGTTGTTTGAAGAAGACATGATTAGGGCAAAGGTGGGGGAAACCAGTTCTGTTAAGGTAAGGTTTGATGATACTGGTGTAGTATTTTTCCTTTTTTTCATCTCACCTTCCTGCCAAATTAATTCCAGGTGGACAGCTTACTCAGCTCATGTGAGGGCAAAAATTGTCATTTCACAAAAATTTTATTGCTCCTTCCAAAGATAACGCCACTAGGGACAAACATGAAGCCCAAAGTTAGGTTGAATAGTCATCATAGGAAATTTTCAACATCAGTTACCATTATAAATAACGCTATTGGGTTTCAAGAAAAAGTTGTCTACATTTTTTCCAAAATTTTCCTTATTAATTACACTCCAGTTGAATGTTGTGTTGAAAAGAAAGAGAAAATTAATCATGTGTGCAAATTTCTAAAACATTATTTTTTTTTGGGACAAAAGGAGTATGTATTTTAGTACTTGTATACTTATATTAACCAGATGAGAAAAAAATTCACCTAAAGCTACCACGTAGATAGTGGTGACTTTTATTTTAGTAATAGTTAATAGATAGACGAGACGAAAGAAAAATTTACCTATAGTTTCCATGTGAACAGTGGTGACTTTTGTTTTAGAAGTACTTAATAGATTTTTGTGAGTGCAATATATAAAAATTAAACAAATATTTTCAAGGTAAAGATTAAAAAAAAAGTGCAAGGAATCAAGAAATATCATATATATATTTTCTTCGATATGATCTGATTATTTTACCGTTGAATGCATTTTTACATACCGATTATGTGAATACTACCTCCATTCTAGCCAAAGAGTATATTTGAAAAGTCTACTAATTAATGAGCATATAACTAGCATTAGAGATGATTATAATTACAACAACTAGCTTTACACCCGTGCGTTAAACGCACGTCATATATATTTTGCAATCAAATTATACATAAGCAACATGAAGTGAAAAAATAAAATTAAAAGAATAAATTAAAGAGAACTGTTGAATATATATATATATATATATATATATATATATATATATATATATATATATAATTGTAAAACTAATATCATGATTAAAAACTTTAACGATAATAAATAAAATAAACAAATAATTGTAACGTAAATATTGTGAGTTCGATGTACATAATTGAAATTATTATGACACATCGATTACGAAAAGGTAAAATTATTAATAGAGAATACAATAAATAAATAAAATATTTTATAAATTTTAGTATATTTTTTTAAATACAACATTTGTCATTAAATACGTGCTATTACTACTACGATCACTATGATTAAATATATACAATTATTACTACTATCTATCACATAACAAAATGCACGTAATCTATATTAATCAATATTAATATAATTTTTTTAAATCTTTTATTTAGTGTGTTATAAAATTAAACACATAATTAAAATGTAAGGATAAAAATATAAGTGAATTTAATTATTACTTATTACATGAATGAAATATATATATATATATATATATTAGAATACATCTTTAAACGAATATATATTTGTTAGATAATAAAAATTGCACAACAAATTCAAATGACGATAAACCAAAGAAAAACGACTCAAATTACATACTTACTATGGTCATCCCTCCCCCGAAATGACCAAAATATCTCCGACTAAAAAAATGCTTTCATTAATAGTGTCACCCAAATGAGGTGACATGGATAATATATGTACTTAATTATTACAACTATATATACAAATATTTAAGCTCAATTCAATAAACTATGAAATAGACATTTAAACTATGATTGCTCTTAATTCATTGTACATTTCACAGAGTATGATACTCGACTACTTGCTCATATACATAATCGATCACACCCCTCTAGAGTCATTATATATGTTTTCAGAGCAATTAGACTACAATTTACTTGCTCATATTCATCCTCGCTTTTCTACAATGTCAATGAGCAAAAATGGAATCCGGTAATAATGATGTTGTCACCTCTCACCAGGATCATGTTGATCTTTAAAAGTCCACTCATCCAACATGCCATAACTGATGTTACTTCTTTTTTTTTAAAGGTTGGAGGGGACATAGACCTTACTCCAACCCTTACTTTTTAATATTTTAATGTGTTGAAAGACTACAATTATAGATATATGATGTCTTTGGTGTGGCTAGAACAAATGGTACCTCTAGTGAGACTTTAAACACCCGACCTCTCGGTTGATAGTAGTGATGCACCAGGGTGCTTCTGGAAGGGCTTGAACACTCGACCTCTCTGTTAAGATAAGCGAGCAGCTAAATGGGGCCTTTGGGTAAGGCTTGAACAACAACGTTGCCTCTTAAAAGGATTGACCACCCGACCTTTCTATTGAAAATTGTAAAGTTCAAGGTGTCTCTAGTGAGACTTGAACACCCGACCTCTCCGTTAAGAGAAGTGAGCAGTACCAGTTGACCTAGAGCTCGTTGATTGATGCTACTAATTTTGCTGGTGAATTACTTGGTTATACGCAACAAAAGTGGTTACATAGCATTTATGGCTAAGTAAGTAATATTTGTTGAGTATAAAATTAGACATGTCAGACTTTAAGGATCCATAATTGTTCATCAAATTATATTTCACTATGTACTTGTTCTTTAGCTTCTATGGATAGAATTTGTCTTAACAAAACTCATAAGTAAATTAATATCAATACATGAAAATCTTATAGTATAATAAGTTTTTAAATTGTTATTCTTGTTTTCCTTGCATATTGGTAAAAAGAGAAAAGACATTGCCTCTTAGATTGATGGTATTTAATTTCTTAACAGTTTTTTATGTTTTTTTTATTTACTTATCAATACTTGTATATGTGTTCATATATAAATATAATCCTTATTTTGTAATTAGTTACGGTGGTTATCTAGCAATCTTGAGATAAGCAAATTACATTTTTCATTATATATATCTTCCTATTTTTGGTAAGTGCAATTTGAAGGGATCTTGCTATATATGGATGTGCTAATTACATTTGTCATTATATATAAGAAATGTAACAAAACAAAGTGTTTCAATTTCCAATGCCATGTTAATTAAATGTTTAATATAAAAATTAAGAAAAATGTAATAAAACAAAGTGTTTCAATTTCCAATGCATATTTGTGTTTACATTTATGAAAAACATTTAGACGGGAAAATCAAGGTTGTTATTATATATATAGATGTTTGAGTTTAACCAATATGTTAATATCAAATATAGAAGATAAAGTTAAAATATTTTGGGCATTGTCGTCATTATTTTTGAAAGTAGACTCTTTAAGTGAAACATATCAAAATATACTTCCTCCGTTTTAAAATTATTTTCTACCTATCATTTTTCATCCATTCTTAAATAATTATTTTCTTTCAATACTTTTCCTATTAGGAAAATACTTTTACCACGTCATCCTTACTTTTTATACCTATTTTAATTATGACAACATACTCAAGGGCATTAAAGGAAACCACACATTTCATCAATATTTATAATCTAGTCAATTAGTTTTTTTTAAACGGTGTATCTGGTCAACCCAGACAATAATTTGAAAACAGAGGGAGTATAATAGATTCTTTACTTGGAATGGATAGTATTTTATTATTTTTTTGTTATAATAACATTGGATCATATGAAATGGAAGATAAAATTCATCTATTTCGTCACAAGGCGATCACGTCACAACAAATGGACATCGATGACTTTGTTATAGTACTAGTTAATAGATAGATTCGACGAATTAAAAAATAACCTAAATCCGCAACGTGGATAGTGGTGGCCGCTTTTGTTTTATAGGCTCAAAATTGATTACCCTAAACATAATATATACAAGTACATGATTTATTTATTTATTGTACCACTGGAAAAAAATTATGAACCAAAATTGAAGTTTTGCTAAAAAACAGAAGACATGAAAAAACAATCTGTACACTACTAGAAAATTGTTTTTACGTGATGGCCAAAAGCAATCGTCTATACTAAAAAACCATCGCCTTAGACTATATGCGATGGTCAAAACAATCATCAGTTTCATCGCATAAAGTCTTGTCGCTGAAACTTTAAGTGATGATAAAAGTCGTTGCATTATCTCATAGATTTTAAGTGATGGCGTAAACAATCACCTAACATGAAAAATAATATTTATTTTTTTAATTCATAAAAATACAAAGCCATCGCATAATCCATTCAAATACGATTGTTAAACCATCACATTAGTACTAAATAAGTGATTGCTAAAGCAATCGTCTTATTCATAATAGACGATGGCTTGTTCAATCACTTTAAAGGACGAAAGGCGATTGGTATTTCCATCACGTTATTTTGGATTACGCGATTGTTTTAATTATCTCTTTAGGGAGCCATAAGTGATTACTTTGGCCATCACATTATTTAAGAATACGCAATTGCTTTAGCCATCGTTTTATCTGAGAATACACGATTGCATTGATCATCATTTTATCTATAAATGTGCGATTGCTTTTATAATCGCTTTATTGTGACATACGTGATTGTTTTTCTCATTGTTTTATCTCCAAATATGCGATTGCTTTGGTCATCGCTTAATATTGAAGTAGTACGCGATTACATTAACCATCACTTTATTGTTATATGTGACATCACATCATTCTTTATACGTGATTGTTAGTCATCGCATTAGCTCCTATTAAGCGATGACTTCTGCAATCTAATACCCTATAAAATGTGATAACATTCACCATCACTTTAACACAATTGATTTTTTCCACTACAATAATTTCTTATATTGATATATGTATTCTATTAACGAATTATAAATTTAACATTTTCATCAATACAACAAACAAAGATTTTAGTAAAAGAAGATATCATTAATAATTAAAGATAATCATTACATCTGCTAATAAAGTTGATTGTTTACCAAAAAAATCAATCTACTAGATCCTAAGATTAATTAACCAAGCTACAAACAACTTTTGAATATAAAAATATCATCTCAACTAGTTTAAACTCCAAACCGATACATCATAAAAAAACAAAAACAAAGGCTTGATGATAACTTTTGACTAATGATCATCGAACGACATCTTGCACTATTCCCAAAAGCAACCTGAAAAATAAATGAAATAAAACAATTAATTGAAATCATCACATAATTTTCATTTTTCAAGGAAATATAAGAAAATTTATTAGAAAATCAAGCATATCCCACTTTCAAACTCAAACTTAGTAGTTGCCTCATTATTGCCAGTTTGTTAACTTTCTTCTAATAAGCTTAGTAGTTGGAGTCTATTTTTTGTGTCGGTTTTCCTACCATCAAGCTCTCATCCTTAGTCTGTAGGTTTTCTTCATTACCACTTAATTATTCTACCAAGTTTATCAACAAAAATAACAAAGAAAAAGAAAAGAAAAAACAAAAAAAAACAAAAAAAGGCACCAGCACTTGAGAAAAAGAAAAGTTGCATCAATTATTTTCTTTCTTCTCTTTTGTTGGCCTAAAAGAGTTCCCCAGAAACAAAAGAAAGGGAATGTTGATACTTGGTCATGTTCATGGGTTTTCGTAACAATCCCTTGTGTGTACACTTCCTTCTTTGAACTCTCACACGTGAAGGGGCCGACCACACTTCTCCCCTTCCCCAGGCCTCATCCTATCTAAGCAGAATAAGCTCTCAACCTCTCACATGAGTCACGACTCTAAGAACCTGATTCAATGCAATCCTTTAAGATCACAGAGAATTTTATAAGAAACAATAACATTATTGAATCTAAAGTACAATGGATAAACTGTACATAAAAGCCACAGAATCTAAGAATAAAACAACATAAGTTGAAACTCATCTACATCTTATTCAGATCCAATAAACCCCCTGCATATCCGTTCCTTCAAATGCTTATCATCTTACAGTTGCAACTCTTTATATAACGAACTTGAAGAGATGTTCAAGACTATGTCAGTATTAGGCACTCCCAGGTAATTAAAGATTATTATCAGTAGGCAGATGGAGATAACTTGCTATCATACTTAATGAAATGCATGTTCTAAAGTAGGGCAGTACAACCTGGTGCATAGCAATTTTATATTAAGTAAAAGACTTACAGCCAAAACAAGAAATGGGTTGACTTAGGCACTTGTAGCCAGCTACTGGCAATTACCTTATTACTAAAAGCTGGTTCAAGGGCAATTAACCATTCTCTTTACCATGCATAATTTCTAGAGCAGCTCGCTCACCTAACCGGACGGACCCTCCCCCTGCCATGGCCACAACTAGACACCACCACCACTACCTGAATTACCTTTCTTAACTCACGTACTCTACCCCTCCCCGCCTCCTCTCTATAAAGCCATACCATCAAAATTCTTTAATGAAGAAAAATACGATAAACAATTTGGCAGAAAGAAAAAGATAAGGGAATTACTGAGCACTGAGCAATGATCAAGAGTTTACAACCAAGCATAACCCCAGCTCTAGACGACACTTTTAAAGGCTTTATTTAACTCGGTTCATTTCTAGCAAACATAGATTCCTTGGCTCGGACTAAACTTGAGCTCAGCTTGTACCAGACTAAAAATAAAATTTCCGAGCACGAAGACTCGAGCCAATTAAAATAAAAGAGGCAAACTATGTGCATGCTCATCAAGGTACTGGTAGGCTAGAGCTAATTGTTCATGTTGAGAAATTTTACTCAATAACACAGGAGGCTAGAGCTAATTGTGGAACCCAAGAGACCATACCTTGTTTTCATTGGGTTTATGGTTCCGTAGAGTGTTGTAAGTTGGCTTGGCATCTTTGCCTACCATTGGTGACCCCGTTGCCTTTTCTTTTCGCACTTTGTTGAAAATGTGTGTGTAGTTATCGGCTGATTGAGGATTGTTCTCACCCCACTCGCTAAATCTCGGAACTTGAGCACATCTATCCGGCTACATTGCATTGGCAATTGTTAGTAGGGACTCTGGATGGACAATTCAACTTTCATTTGAAAACTTGATAGAGTAAATGTCATGCACATTTAATCAAAAATTATATTTAAAAGTGCACTGCATGAGGTTCCTACCTACCATTGCACCATGGCTCACCCCTTGCAATCAAGACTTATGCATTATAAAATTAATATATTGAAGCTGAGGGAGAAAGCTTACAAATTCTTCTCATCGAGTTGGCCTCATTCTCGATCTTCCTCGAGTACCATGGTTACTATGATATGAGCTCTTTCATTCCTTGGCAGGAGATCCACTGCCTGTACCAGTGAGTTTCGCCTGGTAATTCGGATGAAGTGGTGACTTTTCATAGATATATCAGATCCCGCACTTGGCCTTGCAGACCAACCATCAGTAACACCACCACGTTAATGGGCCGAGCCACTTCTACGGCCCACATTATCAATATGTCCTGAAGATTCACTGAACTTAAGGTCACTATCTTCCTTTCTCGGTCGATGATCATGGGCTGGTCTAACTGCTCGCCTTCCAATCAGTTCTTCTTATTCATTGCGAGCCCTAGAGCGAGGAGCAGGAGCAACCGAAGCCATATAAGGAAACATGTCTGGATTCTCTTGAGGGTCATTTGGGTTTATCATCTTCCCACCTTTACCTTTCCGCGCCTTATCAAAGTAAACCATATAAGGAACATTGCTGTCATTATCCCAGTTACCAAACTTGGGTACACTCGGACGCTACAACAACAGTAAAAATATTATTATTACTATTAATATTATTCTGGGGAACAATTTTTAATCTCTAACAGAACAATACTTAACAGAATTATATTGACATAAAAGAAAGGAAAAGGAAAAAACGTACCTTCTGCGATTTGGATTGAGAAAAAAAGGGGAGCAATAACTAATAGTACTAGAATAATAAAAATCGTCCTTGACACTTTGAATGTGACCAATGACCTTAACCTGTTACAAGAACATGAACACTTATGGCTTTGGCCCAAACCCCATATTTTTGCTTGCAAATTTCTATATTTGGAATCTCTCTTATTATGGCAGGGGTGTTGATGTTTGTTTTTTGGTTTTCTGATGTGGCTGTAGTTTATGTTTCTTTTACTCTCAAGTATTATTACTTCTGAGGATTAATGAGTATTATTACTTCTGAGGATTAATCGATCCCCTACGGTCCTGGTTTAAATCCTTTGGTATTAATTTTTAAAAACTTT
Organism: Codonopsis lanceolata; assembly: GCA_013146195.2. Taxonomy (NCBI): domain Eukaryota; kingdom Viridiplantae; phylum Streptophyta; class Magnoliopsida; order Asterales; family Campanulaceae; genus Codonopsis; species Codonopsis lanceolata. Next base: position 12,166 of record JABEVN020002050.1, on the reverse strand, counting down.
TCACCAATCAAAATAAATTTATGAAAGTAACTGTCTTGCTCATTCAAAACGCTGGTCGGGATAAAAGAAAATACACTAACATTTATCCTTCAATCTAGAAAATGTATGGACCTTCACACATTTCAGTGATTCAACCAGTTAAACGTGAATACATAAGCAAGATTTTCCTAACAGTAGAAACATGAAAGAAGGTCCTGAAATCTGATATCACAATATTTGAACAGGTGTTACTGAATTTGGATTGACCAATTGTTTATATGGTAGTTGTGTGTATATCTTGTGGTATACATTGTACACATGTTGCTTGCTATATAATTTTACTTAACACACTTAAGATTATATATACATAGACTGTGCTAGTTTGGGTATGAGACGGACAAAAGCCTTTAGTAGTATCATTTTCAGTGAAACAAAACAGAGCCTAGTGGCATAACCGCACAATCCACACAGCCTATTTATTTGTATGATCACATAGCCCCTGAATTAGATACACCCTCCAAATATTTGTCAAAATCTTTGAACTTCTCAGAAATCTTGATCACTGTTTCTAACAATCAATTTCTCTAACAACTAAACTAGACTAACAACAAGAATAATATGTGCAAAAGATCTCCAAGCATCAATTTCTAAAAGTTGAAATTTTAATTTGACTGGAACAACCTTCTCAAGCAAACACTGATCCAATTTTAACAAAAATCAACTCTTGGAATATTACTATTTCCACATGATTATATCAAGAATAATTTTCATCAACTGGAATCATAGTCCCTTGTCAGCACACATAGTAATACACATAGTAGCAACCATTATACCGATTAATACTCAAACATTTAAACAAGAGAATTTCCAGGTCAACATAAATCACAATTCAATAGAGAAAGGTCTCACATTGCATACTACTCCTAGAAAGCATATTTCCCAAAACAATTTCACAATTTGCAGCAATTATATCTGTAAAGATTAGAAAGATCTTACTTGAATTGTTGATATGGGGGATTTCAATTTCAATCCCAAACTTTGGATTTGCAGAGGGATGCATGTTGGAACTGGTGTTAGAGACGGCGAGACTGAAATCGAAGCAGGAGAGGCCGCCGGATTTAAAGACTGGAGCGAACTCACTGGGGTTGCTGAACATTGGGAGATGGAGAATGTGGTTGGCTTCTATGGCTGAGACGAAGCGTTGTTGACGATGGTGCAGGAACGGAAAGATATGGCGGTGAGATGGCTTTGCCGGCACAGATCTGGGGAACCATGAATGGAGGAGAGGCAGGAACTGCATCTGGGTTGCACTGCATTGAAGATCGATGGCGGAGGTGGCGATTGAGAAAGAAGGACAGAGATTAGTCGGAGAAGATCTGGCGTCTGGCGTCAGCGATTATGATGGGGGGGGCGACGAACGGGGTTGCTTTGCAACTTGGAGACAGAAGAACTCGGCAGGAGCTAGGCTGAAGCAGGCTAGGAGTGAGGTCGTTCAGATCTGGGTCTCCGAGTTGGGGAGAGCAAAAGCAAACTGTGGGAAAGAGAGAGAGATGGCAAAGCCATTCCATTTCAAAGGGCTCGGGCTAAATAACAAATAAGGCCAAACGAATCGATAATACACGATCCCGTGGTTTGTGAAAATTGAATACCAATAAGATTTTTAATTTTCAAATAAACTTCTTAATGCATTAAATAAAATATATTGAGTTTTTATTTTACAAATCTCTATAAAAACATCGAATTTCAATTCAAAACTTTTTTTAAAACAAATTTATCGGAAGAGCCTACTTAAATTCTCAATACATGGTTCAACATTACCATCATTCAAATCCAATCTGTCATTAAAAGAGCCTACTTTTTTTAAACAAATTTATCGATAGCTTTTCTTTGTGATTATACTAATTGTTCTAGTCGTTTTCTTTTTTTTTTTCTTTTTTCAATTCTAGAAAGGTTTTTTTAGGTAACATATTATGGTATTAAAAAATAATCGAGAGCACCTGGAATATGAAAAACAAGCATTTGTTTAGCAGTTTATGCTCAGCGCCTCAGCCTCAACCACTTGGAAAATGGAAACTGCTAGTCACTAATGACGGTTCATGGTTGACACCGAAATACCGAATGCTCAAACACTAGTAATATAAGAGATTCAAAGATCAAATCAAGCTAGATTGCTTGATGCACCAAGACCTCTACTTTGTGGCCAACCAGTAGAACCGTTGTTGTTCTTTTGGGTCTTATGTCAGACATCTTCATAAGAAATTATAGTCCATATTTATCTAACTTAAGAAATCAGTGATCATGTTTACCTAACTGGAATACCAACTCCTACAATTCAATTATCTCTTCTCTAATACAATTGTGTCATATCATGCTTTTATCTCATCAAGTAATCTACATCCCGTAAAATATGTCGCCACATAGACCATGTTTAATTTTTCTACTCATGTGCCCAATTAAGGAAATAGGCTAGCAATAGAAGCTGTGATGAGTACTCAATTATATGAACTCATACATGAGTGCCTCCATCATGGTTTGTATTGTGTGTGTGTCTGTATATTACTCTTTTAGCGCTCATATTGATACCAAAGAAGAAATCTTCGAATCGTCTGGAATTACCATGAATTTATATTTCCTTTGAAATTTGTCCTTGATAATCCAAAGGTTTTTCGTAGTGATCATTTTACCTTAATTTGATTCTTATTTTAATTGATGAACCTCATTATCATATATGTATCCTTAAAAAATACACATTCTTAAATATTATAATAAAGTTGATCAATTATAGTACTCCATTTGTTTTAAAATTATCGTTCTCCTTTCATTTTTCGTCCGTTCTAAAATAATTGTCTTCTCTTAAAACTTTTCATTTTAAGAAAATACTTTTACCAATTTACCCTTAGTTTTTCTACATACGTTGATTATAACCACATGCTCAAATGCATTAAAGAAAACCACACATTTCAATAATATTTATAATACAGTCAATTATTTTTTCTCAAACGGTGTGCCGGGACAAAGAGAACAATAATTTGAAAACAAATAGAGTATAAGTTTTCTTAATTTTTTTCTCGATCGGGGTAAACATGACACTCTTTTAGGAACGAAGGAAACAATTAATTTTGTAATAAATAATTAATAATTTCGCATCAATCACTACACGTCCATTTGATGCATTTGCAATTGTTTATGTTTTAAAAATAAATTTTATGTTGAATTCTTTATAGTCTCAGGTGATGGCACTAGCAATTATAAAGCAATCATATAAACATAACGTGATTGCGGAAACAACTATGAAAAAAGCAATCGCTAAAAAGAAGATTAAGCGACGGTTTCAAAAATCATCGCAACCATTTCAAAGGTGATGACACTAGCGACTGTAAAGCAATCCCATAAACATAAGGCGATTGAAACAAAAACAATGGAAAAAGTAATCATAAAAAAGAAGATTAAGTGATGGCTTTTGAAGCCATCACAACAAACAATTACGAAAAAACATTTTTCTATTTTTCTATTTTTTTATTTTTATTTTATTATTTATAAATGCGATGGTAAAATCATCGCTCGGCATTAGTCAAATTTTGTGACTACAAATGCAATCGCGTATTTACAAAAACCGTCACATTATCTTTTTATTTTTCGCAGGGCTTATTTTCTTTGGCTAATTCCCCTCAAATATTCAAACGTGATGTCACTAGCGATTGTTAAGCAATTGCATGTACATAAGGCGATTGCAGAAAAGTGATGGAAAAAAACAATCGCTTGATGAAGCTACATATGCTAGTGTCATCACAATATGCTCAATCTTGCCATCCTTGGATCTAGGGAAACAAATGCATGAACAAGTAGTAAAGTCAGGTGTCAACTGTTTTGTCTCAGTTTCTAATGCAAGGCTAGATGTGGAAACATGGATCTTGCCTTGCTAGAATTCTCTTCCATGTCTAACCACAATATCATTTCTTTCTTGGAATTCTATATTCTGTGGGTTAGTTTTTCAGGGACTTGGTCAGAAAGCCTTAGAGATGTTTAGGCAAATGAGATCGACGGATATAAAGCCCAATCAGATAACTTTTGTCGGTGTACTGTCTGCCTGTAGCCATGCAGGATTGGTAGAAGAAGGAAAATACTACTCCCATCCATTTCATCCAGCCAACTAGCGAGCATTATACTTGTATTGTTGATCTACTTGGTAGATTTGGACTTCTAGATGAAGCAATAAGTATTTTGGATCAAATGCGAGCAGATGGAATCGAAGTTCCGGCAAGTGTTTGGGGAGCAATGCTTGGAGCATGTAGAATGTACAAAAAAATTTGAGGTGGGTAAAATTGCTGCGGAGATGATTATGGAATTAGAGCCATGAAATTCTGGTGTGTATATGATTTTGGACAAAATGTATCTTAAGTTGTGGAAGAAGAGAATAAGCTGAGAAGGTTTGCGTTCGAATTGAATGAGAGAGAAGGGAGTCAAGAAGCAACCGGGGTGTAGTTGGATTGAGGTGAACAACAGTGGGCATGTGTTTATTGCAGGAGAGAATTCACACCCTGAGTTCAAGGTTATTTGTTGTTCTTTAGACTTGATATATATGTAGATGGAGACTACGACCTTTAAACCAAATACTGCTCTTTTTTGAATGTACAATTGAGTCAAACATGAATTCTGGCTTGGAGACCTGCCGGAAAGGGAAAAAAACTCAGTTGATTGTTAGTAAACTGAGAAGCTAAATGTCTGAGAATCCATTTGTTATTATTTTGGTTGTTGTTGGACTGGGTGAGAAATGGGAGAAAAGGAGCCTAACTAATCAGTAATCAACTCTGCAACTTTAAAAGGGGGAGAATACTGGAAGCCTCAAAATGGTCGCTTTCACAACATCATCATTCATCAACTCTTTGTTGATTCCATCTTGCCACTTTCATGCGCAGCAGTGGCTTCTCGGCTGGCAACAAAGGTATATACTTTTATTGCTAAGGTTTTGAAAGATGACCATTGCTTGATTTTTAGTATCAATGATTCATTGCTAAGTAGTCAATCGAACCAAACTGTAAGGGTAAAATAGGCATGATCTATTTTATTTTTGTTTCTCCTATCTTGGTAAAATACATATGTGACAAGTGTGGCATTTTTGGAAACTAAATCTTTAATTAGATTTTGTTTTCCTTGGTCCTTAAGTTTTGTCATTTTTGGAAACAAAATATTCCTAAAGATTTGTTGATTTCTTGAACCTAAATCTTAGTGTTGTTTTTGGAAACAAAATCTTGGTGAAATTACTTCATGAATCCGTGCCTTAGAATCCTTGTTTATATAGTAATAAAATCTAGAAATAAGAGGAGTTTGGACACGGTGAATTATATAAAGAGGAGCTTGGACATTATATAAAGACTTGTGTCTATTAACTCGCTATTTGGATTGATCAAAAGGTTTATCAAAGGTCTATTAATGGTCGATCAAAGATCGAGTTAATAGACGTTTGATCGACTTTATTATCTAAATAGTATTTTTATCGTTCAAATTGTTTGAAATTTTAAGTTTAAAAGAGTTCGAAAGATCGTTGCATGCCTTTGCTTCGGCTCGAGCCTTGACTTTGATCTGAGCCCTCCCTATACTTTTATTACTCCCAGTTCTCCCAGTCCTACTCATTAAGTTTGACTAATTTTAGAATGCTAGCTTGGTTTATGGAATTAATAATTATCCAAAGAATTATACCTCCTCACCGCGGCCGATATAAGCAAGGTATCTCCTAAAATATTGTTACAACCGATTAAAAGGTATTCTGAATTCCCTCTGCATTTATATACACGTAGACATAAATGAATGTCAAATTTGAAATTTTGAATTAAAGGAAAACAAAAAATAATTTAAATGGCTTAATATTTTTAGATTAGACAAAACTATATAGAAAAAGAAAAAGAACAGTGGTAAGAAACAACTAAGGCTTTTCCATACTATGTAAATTTAAATATAAATCATAAAAAACTACATCAAACATTATTAAATAATTGACTATCTCATGGACCAAATTAAATTTCTGCTTGACATGTGCTCGTTATATCGAAAATACTTGACTTTTTCTTCTTATTCTTGTCTTTTTGTCGGTGCAAATAATATTTTTGTGCATGAGAAGCGACTTGTTTCGATGACTTTGACTTAACAAATCTCTCTGATATTAGTTTCCAAGATCCTTTGCCATGCACCATTAATCCATCTAGAAAACTCCTATCACGAATCCATAAAGAAAAAAAAAATTCGTATCAAATTAATTCAATAAATGAACAAACGAACACGATTTTTCTACGAATATGATGATACCTGTGCTCTTTTTCGGTCCACCTTGGGCTTTTGTTGTAGGGCTTGCCTTCAAGTTTTTCATCTTCGTTTGAGCTTTGAACCGCTACAGATTCACTTCCATGTTCCGAAGAATCGATCAATTCGATACGTCTTTGCTCTCACATCGCTCACGAGATCATTATTAGGTTACGCATTATTTTCCCATTGGAACAAATCACTCTCGCAAAACAAATCACTCTCGCAAAACGCTTGGCCATAATTATACCAATCAGACATTATGAAACCCTAATCGTTAGTCACGAAGAAAAGCTAGAAATAAACCAATAACAAAGAACACAAAACCAAACCAAAGAGAAACCGTAAACTGCGAGCCAAAAATCCTTGGTTTTTATAACTTTATAAAAAGACTAGAAAGACTGCCTTTTTTGATATTTAGATAAGAGCATTCACTCCTTCCATAATATTAGATTATTAATAATTTAATATTATGTTACCATATATTATTAATATGATTAAGAGATTGTTTTTGGACGGACAAGATGACAAATTCTTTCCGTATTGACCCATTTAGTTATACCACATTCGAGAGAATTATGTAAATTTGAAAATTGAAATATTACTTCCATAACTCATCTTACTAAGTTATCAAGAGATTGTTTTTGGAAAGTATGATAAATTCTTTCCATATTGACTATTTGCTCTCAAAGATTGAGACATATTTTAATTTGTAAATTAGGAAGAAAAAAAAAAGAAATATAAAACATAAACATAAAAATGAGGCATCGGTATTTTTATAAAGAGTCAATTATCTTTTTTATTTGTTTGCATGAATAGATTCGTTCTTTCAATATTGGAATTTAATATTTTTTAAAATAAATTTTTTTCTTTAACAATGTTCATGTATTATCTTTTAAGAAAAAGTATTTTTATGAAACGTAAACAAATATTTAAAACGAAAAAATAAAGTAAAAAGTAACAAGAATTTTCATATCTATATCTATTTTCTTATGATTTATATATAACTAGTTTTATACCCGTGAGTTAAACGCACATGTATATATCTTTTTTAATTAAATTATACTCATATAAAATGAAGATTATAAACAAAATTTAAAAATAAAGAAAAAAACATAATGAAAGGAATAAATTATATCAGTATAATTAGATCTGACAATTAAAACCTAAAACCCCTTAATCCACCCAATTTGGTTTGAAAATTACGGCTTAACCCAACCCGTTAATTTTTTTCGTTAAACGGTTACCCATTTCGACCCAAAAAATAGCGGTCGGACCGTTACCCATATTTTCTTTGTATAAGTGCGGGTTTCTTGGCGAGAAAATGTGGGTTAAAACGGGTTGACTCATTCTCATTCGACCCGTTTTACTTTGGATTATAATGAAATACGACCCGTTTCGACCCAACCCACCCAATTAGATGGGCTACCGGACTTCGACTCTACCTGTTTTGATTTCATTTTTCACCTATGTATTCAAAGCTTGCATATGAAACAAATGAACATCATTAATAATTCACATAAGTCATTTTACTTGACTAACCCAGCAGATCACCTTGCAACCCAATGTTTTAATCCACATAAGTCCTTTTATTCAATTATCCGAGCGGGACCACTTTACAACTGAAGGATTTTAATTCACTTAAGAAATTTTAATCAATCATCCGAGCGGGACCACCTTGTAACTAAATGTTTTTAATCCACTTAAGTCATTTTACTCAATTATCCGAGTGGGACCATAAGCTTTGGAAAGTACAATGCACTACTCAACCGCCAACCGTAAGTCAGGTGGGTTGGGTTTTAAACACTCAAATTAGTATAGTATACATGTGTGTGTATATATATATATATATTTATGTATGTATGTATGTGTGTATATATATATATATATATATATATATATATATATATATATGTATGTATATATATATATATATATATGTATGTATATTCAGGCAATCACCCATCACTATCCAGTATCCAATCTTATATACTCTATAATGGTGATAGATCAAGGAATTTGTCTGAGGGGTTGAGAAAATATACTTGAAAACTACGTAGGATAAATTTATTACATCGCCACAACATCTTGGTCCAAAGCCAAGATTTTGTTAACTTATATTGGTTAGTCAATTAAAATCTTAGAGCCTTTTTCTTAACACGTCGATGAAAATATATATTACATAATAAGGATTAAACAACCTTGGGAAGCTTTACATGTCTCCAGTCAAGCCTTACAAAGGATATAATTACATAGGAACTCATATATATTGTCCACACATGAGATAAATGGGATCGCTTATAGCAAAAGCACAACCATACTTAGTGGGGTTGCTCGATTAAACTAATCTAACACGAGATCGAAGCCTGAAGCTGGCGATTAAGGAAACCAAGGAGTTGGTTCAAATTTCTTCAAATGGCGGGTTGGTCCGTTTAGGTGGGTTGGGTTGGGTCCTAAGCCAATTAAACGGGGATCACTAATATAAAGCTCGAGTAAAAGCGAAAAGTAAATTTGAGCGGGGAGCTCAACCGCGAAAAAATTAAGCGAAAGAAGGCACGATACATTACTTCAACCACAAGTAACACGAGGAAGACAATATAAAGCGCAACCATGAGTAAACTCTAGCAGAGAGCATAAGTACAAGAAGGCACGATGTACTACTCAACCACAAGTAGCACTCGAGCAGGAGGACAATATAAAGCTTAACCACAAGTAAACTCGATCGGAGAGCATAAGCGCAGATCGCGGTCTACTACTCAACCACGAGTAACACTTGGGAGGGAGGACAATATAAAGCTTAACAACGAGAAAACTCGGCGGGGAAAATAATATAAAGCTCAACCACAAGTAAACTTGAGCGGGGAGCATAAGCCTTGAGAAGAGGCGTGGTGTACTACTCAACCGCGAGTAACACTCGAGCAGAGGATAATATTAAGCTCAAGCTGCAAGTAAACTCGGACCAGGGGAGCATAAGTATAGGAAGGCGTGGTGTACTACTCAAGCTGCGAGTAACACTCGGCGGGAGGACATACAAAGCTCGATCCAAGTAAACTCGAGTAGTGAGCATAATATAAAGCGCGGGCAGAAAATAACCTCGAGCGGGGAGCATAAGCGTAGGAAGGAGCGTTCGGTGTACCACTCATCGCCGGTAACTATCGAGAGGAGGAAAATATAAAGCTCGTCGCGAGTAAAATTAATCAGGGAGTATAAGCGCAAGAAAGTGCATAACCAATTTGTCGACTACAAAATGTGAAGCATGGGCAGGTGCACGATCAACTTGTTGACGACAAGTTATGAAGGCGGGCAAGCATGTGCTCAACTTGTCGAGAGCAAGATATGAAGCGTGGTCAGGAGCATGGTCAACTCGTCGAGAGCAGGATATGAAGTGCGGGCAGGCATGTGATCAACTCGTCGATAGCAGAATATGAAATGAACAACCGATGTCTTTGACTCATTAATCCATCTAGAAAACTCATGTCACAATTCATATTGATTTTATCGACAAGATTCGATTTGAGAAATTTGGGTTAATCATTTCAGAAATCGGTGGTCGGATTATGATTTTTCATTTGAGAAAGTAGAGGTCCACAACCTTGACATAATTTCTTAACCAAATTCATCAAAATACACCCTTATTAATCTAATCACCACCTCCCAAGAGAGCAACATACCATACTTGTAGCGAACGTCATTAGAAGGAGTCACCGGATGATGAATAGGTAGGGAGAATAAAATAGAATAGAGGCTCTCTTCCCTCAATCAAACTTCATGACCAAGCACGCTGCCCATGTGATGAATGGGGAGTGGTACATGACATGTTGGTGATGAAAGGAGAAGAAGAAAAGAAAGAATTGGGGAAATAAAGTTTATTGAAAGGACAAAAATACCCACATAAAATTCCTCCGTTAGTCGAAATTATTAGCCGAGTAATAAAATTAGATGAACCGTTAACGATAAGGATCACATTGCACCCAATTACTGAGTATATTGGTTATATTTGAGATATTGTAATGTGGTTAGTCAAATCAGTTACCTACGAATAGTACAATGGTTATCTGGATAATTTCCCCCCCCCCCCACCCAAAAAAAATTAATTTGGTCCTACATGTTGCGTTTTATTGTTAGATCCCCCTCTCTTTGTTAATGATATGAGCTAGTCTAATTTTGACATGAAAGACCAAAAGTACCTCTATTCGTCCTACATGTTGCCTGCTCTTCCTTCAACAATGACACGCGTTCCTCTTCTCCAGCACATTTCAAGGACCTGTTAGAGCATCCCAATTATATACAAAAAGCCTCTTCTTAACTATCTTCTTATTAAGAAGAGAAAAGTATAAAATCAGAGAGATCTTCTTATCATTGCCAACTAGGAGAGAAGGAAGATTATCTTCCAATTTAGGAAGAAAACAAATGGGTAAGAAAAAGAGGCGAGCAAGGGGCGGTGTGGTGCAGCTCTTCCACACCTAGCGTGTGCACCACCGCAGCGTGGTAGAGCGAGTAAGAGGGCGTGGGGTGGGGCCTAGCATCGATTTGAGGGGGCGGCGCTTTGAGTTGCTTTGGGGGGGAGGCGGCTGCTTTGTATTTATGTGGGGTGGGTGGGGGGTGGGAGGGTGGGTGTGTTTTTAATTTTTTCTAAACACTTTTTTTTACGTAATTTTCCTTTCCTTCTCCCCTATAAATATACCACCTCAACCTTCTTCATTTACTTCAAAACTTCTTCATTCTCTCTTTCATTTCTTCATTTTCATCATCTCTTCTAAAAAATCACTTTCCCTACATACTTATCTTCGAAATGGATCCAAGAGGCAATAATTATTTTTTCGAAATATCTGAATTCTTTCGATTTTAAAGAAAATGAAAATACTAAAACACTCGTGTTCTGAAAATGTTCAAAATTCTCAATTTTCATCTACTCCCCAATACCTGCCTAATTTTTCCAACAATCCAAATGTTCCCAATTATCCAAATTTCTACATGCCGTAAAATTTTCCAAATTTCCTGCCTAGTAACGTTCTTCTTCCTACGAGTTATTGGCAACCTGAGGAAACACTTTTTTCATGCCGTAACGTTTGCCTCGTGTATTTTCTCTATTTTACATATCTTGAATGACTCAAGTCCAACAAGTGTAGATCCAACTTCGTCAGGTAATTTTTCTAACGCCATCATCGCTTCGAGGCGCAAATCAATTTAGAAACAATTGACTTGGGACGCCGAACCAAAACCGAATCGGTACTACACAGGAAAACACAAGTCTACACGTGCAAGATGGACCAAAGATGAAGATCTTGCGCTACGGAAGTTGTGATGACTATTAGCCAATGTCCAATAGTTGGTAATAGTTAAAAAATGTACAATATTGGAATCGTGTAATTGATTATTACAACGAACATCGCCCAAGTAAATCGATTCCGAGAGATATTGCAAAGTTTACACCACATTGGTCAACTAGAATTGCTCCATCATTGAGAAGTGTTGACCTTCATAGATGTCGATTTGGTTGAGTCATCCTCTAATTATATTGAACATCGACTAAAAGGTGCTGTGTCTAGGTTAGTGTGACAAGCTGTCTTTGGAATATTCAAGGTTGTAATAGAATAGTTTAGTGTTAGTTTCTACAAAAGCTCGACAAAGAAGCTTCAACAGCACCTTGAAAGCATCTCTCACCAAGACACTTCCAGTCTACTTTCATTTCAACAAAAACGAAAGCTTAGCCAAACACGTGAGTTTAAACTATATATTATTTGATCTAAATATTTTAATATCTAGTCAAATAATATTCAAATTACTTTCATAAGATTTCCTCCAATGAAGTCAACCATGTCCTTATCTTACCTCAGATGTATTGCATGTAAACATCCACTCTTGTCCGAATTCATGAAGTTTGAAGACATTA
>JABEVN020002049.1:0-22728 GCA_013146195.2 Codonopsis lanceolata | reverse complement strand
TTTGTCGCATTTGTAAAGAACAAATTCATCTTTTTAAATCTATTCTCCATTTAATACTTTTAATTTTATCATCAACCCATAATGGCATTAGAGCTATCTACATTTAGACTTTCAGCAATCTGTGCATTCTCGTCGAAATCAGACATGAAGAAAAATAGTAGTAGTAAATGTTTTTCAAAATTAGGGGTCAAATTTAGGGCAATCATTCACTTTGTTCTTAAATCATAAGTTCACCAAGACATGAAGAAAAATAGTACCCTAATATTTAACAAGAGTATAGCACTATAGCACACAACACAAATACGTACATACGACAAAGAGTGGGGGTGGGGGCATACCTTAAGAGAGTTGTTGAGTCACCGGGTACATGTATGTACTGGTAGACGATGACTGAAAATTGAGGGGATGTAGCGATGACAAAAGAGAGAACGGTATTGGTATGCTGCAATTATGTACGAATGAGAAGGAAATTGAGGAGAGACAAACAAGAAATAGGGAGAGAGAGAGAGAGTGAAAGAGAAATACCTGTGTGGAGAGAAGCAACGAGAGACAGGAATCGCTTCACAAATCAGAAAGCGCAGAAGGAACAATGAGAGAGAACGAGAGAGCGTGGAGACTAAATTTTGGGAAACCTAGCGGGGGGGAATTTGGGGGAAATTTTGGGGGAAATCGCGGGAGAGTGAAATAGAGGGGGGAAATATATTTAATTAATATATTAATATATTGAGACATGGAACCGATGAGTAAATTTAGTAAGAGGGATGCACAAGCGTCCCAAACAATGTATTTGGGAAGGCTATTACACAACAGTCCCAAATACTAAGTAATTGTACACAACAGTCCCAAATACTAAGTAATTGTGACTGTTAATTTTCCCTTCCCAAAAAAAAGTATTTGTGATTGTTTTTTAGCCTTCCCAAATAATAGGGGTCACAAATAGTCACTTTTCTTGTAGTGATAAGTTTAACTCCAATAATTATCGCCCAACAGCTTATTCAACTTAACCCAAATCCGATGCACAATCCCTATTGGCAACCGACCCATTCTTCACCTTGAGGCGTAAAACACTCCTACAGATCAGGTATAAATCAATTGCCTCCTTCGCCAAGCACCATCTCAACTTCCTCCACACCACCCCTCAACTGTAGCATGGGTTATTCTTAAATTTTATATTAAAAACCAAAAGTGTTCTGGGCACTAAAGTGAATATGAAAGCAACTGAAACAACTGTGGAATAAGGGCGTTCTGGACTATTTGGAGAGAACGAAATTCTAGGAGTTCGAGAATACAGAGAGGAGCTACGAGAAACTTAAAAGAGCAAACAATCCAGCTTTGTACTTTTGGTGTCACGATGTGGTCTCACATGGGCAAAGCCCATTTGTAGAGCTTGTGTATAACAGTTATGTAGGGATATAGGAGATCATGGATTTTCTATCTTTGTAAATAGGACGCGCCACCTTTTGGCGCCTCTTTATATTTATATACTTTACTTATCAAAAAATATTTTTTTTCCCAACTGTGAGGTTTTTTCAGCATTGAAGCTCTATCCTTGTGGGATTTCTTAGAAGTCGTGCCATGTCACTTGTATAGCGAAGACCCCACAACAACATACTTCAAAGATCCGGGTTATATGGTTTTTTGGTAAGACGCCATGATGATCATAATCGCAATGCTGGGCAAGCTAATATAATGAAGACACTCTAAGAAGATGTACTTAAACAACCATACGCTTAAAATCAGTAGGTGAATTTTTAAACATTGAAATTCTATTCAAGTGGGTTTACGTGAAACCATTTTACAAGCAAAGACCCCGCTACAATATCTACTTCAAAATTCGCTTATATATTTATTTATTTTTTGTCGAAGGATCCTTTGTCGAAGTGAGTGAACGATAAATAAGAATCAAGGCAAGATGCTATTAACTCAAGAGTCATCATTTCGACATTTAGATTTTGATGCACTAAATAGCATGCATATAGGGTCAAGATAGAAATGTCCACGTGAAGCCGAGACAAACATAAATAAGACCAATTAAACCCAATAACCATTTTTGAAATTTTAAGTGAACCGAGAAGCACTGGTACATAACACCTTTCTCCCCAAGTCAAATGCAATATCACAAGCCCCAAGTGTAGCAACGGCAATTCAAGCACAAAGAATGAAATAGCATCTAAGTATTTCATCTTGCCATTAGTGATTCAAGAAAGTCAATCCTAGCCTATTGTCTCGATGTGACCTCTTTTAGCATCTCGTATAAGGACACTACACCCGCATCCAATTACACTGGCAGAAAAATCTAGCATGCTCTAAAATCTCCTATTTACTTTTTTTCCACACAATTTCCAAACATGACACTACAGAGAGCAAGCATGTGATTGAATTATAAAAAAGATCAACTCACTTTTCGATGCATCATTAGAGTTTTTAACAATTATTCAAATTATAGTATCCGTGGTTGAATCCAATCACCTTCTTAATTCTTATAAGCAAGTGGCTATGCACTAAATATTTCATTCTAAACCGTGAGAAGTCATTTAAATATTGATGAAGAGAGATCGAAATCACGGCAGAGAAGAAACAAGCCACTACAAAGAGGTCAGCAAGCTTGTGACATCAACTCAAGATCCTCAGAACAAAATTAGCAGAAGTGGAAAGTGTTGGTGTCTTTGGGCCAGCTATCTCCGGCAGACTCCCCCATCATCTCCACTAGTAAGCCGATGGCTTTGACGAAGCCTAAGCGATGTGGTTGAGGAGAGATGGCCTAAATCAAAGAGGCCACCCTTATTGGAAGGGCATACCTCATCAAGCAACAATTTTATTTTAAAATTAAAATTAAAAAACAAGGCTCAAAACAATTATTTACCAATGAGAACAAATAATCACAAAACCAACAATTGCAGCCCTAAGAAAGTTTCATTCATGATGGGAGAGTTCATATTCAGGCATATAAGCATATTAATTAAGGTTATCAATGAAGTACCTTGTTCAATTCGGCGGAGAGGAAGAAGATGTATTTAGCGCGTGAGGAGAAGCCGACACCTCGAATTTTGCTTGAAGTAGACGCATAATGTGGAGAGCGCACGCAATGGTCTGAGGAGAAGTCGGCACCTCGACCTCGCCAGCGTAAGTGGAGCGCATTTGAGAGAAGACGCAGAAGATGCAGTGGACTGGAGAGAGAGCGAGAAGTGAAGAAAAGGGGTAAAACGGTTTAGGTTATTAATTAGGTTGACTATAAGTAAAACATAAGTAGTAGGTTTAGACTTATTTTTACAATTTAATAAAATAAAAATTAATTATGATTAATTGCAACCGAAATTGCTCGGGAGAATTTGAAACGAAAATTTATCTGCTTTTAAAATCCCTTGCAAAATTAGACGGGTGTCTTCCCTCCAAACTTTTGCCCAAAACATAATCCCAATTTTTTAAGTTCTAAATATAAAAATATGATATTAATAAATACAACTGAAATTGAAACGTAAAATTGAAACGTAAGTTCATCTGCTTTCAAAAACCATTGCAAAATTAGGCGGCATTCTTCCTCCAACTTTTCCGAAACATGATGCAACAAAATAGCTTTCCATTGCAATATGAGTTGCAAAATTAATTTTACACGCCAATTTCCTTGAGTACTTTTTATATTGAAACCGATTTCAATTCGGTTGCAAAATACAACTGAAATTGAAATAGAAAATTGAAACAGAAGTTCATCTGTTTCAAAAACCATTGCAAAATTAGGCGGCATTCTTCCCTCCAACTTTTCCCCCGAAACATGATGCAACAAAATAGTTTTCCATTGCAATATGAGTTGCAAAATTAATTTTGCACATCAATTTCCCTTGAGTACTTTTTATATTGAAATCGATTTCATCTTCGCTTGCAAAATACAACCGAAATTGAAATAAAATTGAAATGTATGTAGTTCATCTGTTTCAAAACCATTGCAAAATTAGGCGGCATTCTTCCTCCAACTTTTCCCTCGAAACATGATGCAACAAAATAGTTTTCCATTGCAATATGAGTTGCAAAATTAATTGTGCACGTCAATTTCCCTTGAGTACTTTTTATATTGAAACTGATTTCAATTCGGTTGCAAATTTCCGTTTCAGTTGCCCTGTTTTCTTGTAGTGGCATTGATTTATCTAGGTCATTAATCCACATAACAATCATAGCCAAGAATAAATTCAAGTCCCCAATTTATGGAACCCTAGAATCACATTTTTCCCAAATAATGGTCGAAAATCTATGACCCAAGAATAATAGTTATTTCTAATGTAGAGTAGAACACTTTTACTTCTAGGCTTAGTGTCCAAATCACGACATTTACATTCATGGTTTATGATTTCCAAATAATCATACTCTCTAGAACGTATCATATTCATGGTGGAACAAGGAGAGCAATGATTTAACATGAGAGAAGGGAAGCAAGAAGAGGTAGCATGTTATCTCTAACATGGACCTAAGGGAAATTGATAGCTTACCTCAAGCCAAGCAAAAGACGAAGCAAGAAAAATTGTGCGGTGACAATTGCTCTACCCGACGGCGGCGACGCAACGGCTGCCTTGGAATCGCAAACGGGTTTCGAAATCTCTTGGAAGCAAACCCTCACGCACGTATCTCACCAAGACTCTCACGCACACAAGTTCGCCCAAGACCGAGAGGAGACGAAGAAGAAGAAGAAAGGAAATAGATCGAAATGGCAAGTCTCCTCGATGTAGAGCAATCAGCTCACTTAAGGTGTTAATGGAATACACATGTCACTTGATGAATGGTAGAAATAGGTTTAGTAATCTTAATTAGGCTTAGATTAGGCTAATAAGACTCTAATACAAGTGGTTAAAGTCACTAATGGTAGAGGTTTAGTAAGGGTAAGTTCGTAATCAGCCAAAGTTGCAAAAAAATCACGTTTTGCTGGAATTCTGCTCTGTTCAGTTGTGGTGGCCGAACTTCCTTCATAATGTTCGGTTATGGTGGCCGAACAATGCCCAAAATGTTCGGTTGGCATGGTGGAACGATTCCTCAGCCATAATGCTAGGTCAAACAGTCCGTATTTGCACGTATAACGCGTATAAGGCATATACAACTCGAAGAAGCATTAGAATGAGTATCAAGGGTCTTAAAAACAATGATAAATGTCTCTCAAGGTCTTGGCTAAGTCCAAATATCAAAGCCCGAGCAAGAACAAGTCAATCTAGAGCATGCAAGGCAATAGGCGTTCGATACGGCAATAACGGTTCGATCAAGGAATGCAATCGAGTCAATCATGTTAGGGATACTACTAGCATGTTAAATACATGTTCTAATCATGTTAAACAAGTATAGAAGACAAGTATATAAGTAGGTTTCGGGTTCTCACATGGCGTCCATGAAATCTCCTATTGTAGAAGATATGTCTTCTTCGTGTGATTCCCCGACAAGAATTGTAAAGGAAGATATCAGAACAATTATTGAAGAACTGTTCTCAGGTTGAGAAGTCTGAGATTCATTATATTGATTTTTCATTGATTCGATGACTTTAAATTGACACTCCAAGGATGATAATCCTGAATTTTCTATTTTAATTTTCTCCATCATATATGTAAATATATTCTGGATATCTGGATGGGCAGAGGGCTCGGGAACTGATTGATTAAAAAGTTTCGAATAATTCGAAACAGTTTGAGTAATTTTTTGAAAAGCTGATTCTGCATCAAACTTTTCCCACCACTCATAGTGGAAAGTTCTTTTTAGGACAAAAATTTTCGAATAATCAAATGAGAAAATAATATCCCATTTCCAAGTCCAAGTGATTTGAAACTCTGTAAAGAACCACATAGTATTTCCTCCAACAGGAGGATTTCAGCAGTTTTGCCTTTAAGCTTAGGATAGAATTGATACCATCCAAGAAATAAATCATTTGGAAGTACATCTATTTGGGTCATTTTTCAACAGGAACCATGTAGTAATTCACTTGTATAATTGTTGAATTTAGTACAAAATGAAGCATGTTCATAGATTTTGGTAATAAAATGCATAATACCATGCATTAATATAATCCAAATAATTATATTCTGTTGATTTATTCAATTGCAACAATTTTGGTTTTGATGGATCCAAAAGGCTCAATTGATGTGGGTGAAGTACTTTAATTATGAAGCATTTTGAATGTGTTCTTGATGGGTAGCATTGTGAAGAAAATGTTCAAACTGGAATGAGCCAGTTTCTTCAAATATTGCTTTGTAAATATAACGAAACTTTCCTTGGGGAGTAACATAATTCTAGCTGCCTAGATATCTATCTTTGAGAGCCCAATGGTCCTCTTTCTATTGTAAGTTTGCAGAAGACATATCAATAATATGTTTTAGATGTTGCTTTTGCAAATAAAGAACAGTGGAAAGAGGACCCTTGGGCTCTAAAAGATAGATATTTGGTAACCAGAATAATGTTACTCCCGAAGGAAAGTTTCGTTATATTTACGAAACAATATTGGAAGAAACTGGCTCAATCCGGTTTGAACATTTTCTTCACAATGCTCAAACCCCATCAAGAACACATTCAAAGTGCTTTATAATTAAAGTACTTCACCCACATCAATGGAGTCTTTTAGATCCATCAAAACTAAAATTGTTGCAGTTGAATAAATCATCAGAAAACATACTTGGATTATATAAATGCATGGTATTATGCATTTTATTACCAAAATCATATCAGAAAACATACTTGGATTTTTGTACTAAATCCAACAGTTATACAAGAAGGGGGATTCGCTACATGGTTCCTCTGTTGGTGGGAAAAATGTGACTCAGAATTGGATGTACTTCCAAAGCAACTTTCTGATTTATTTATTGGATGGTATCAACTCCATTCTAAGCTTAAAGGCAAAATGTAACGCCCCGTATTCTTGTATGTGCATTCTATGCCTATCTTCTTACTTTCATGGTTGATTGTGAGCATGTTTACTTGTTATATAAATGTTTTAGAATCATTCATAGATCATTCTAGAAGTCCATAACATGCTTAGAATCATATAAACTTGATTGTTGAATCGCCGGTTTAATCGCGTTAAATTTGGCCTTAGCGATTCCTCTCGTTGCTCGTATTTGCTTCTATTTCGACGTACGAAGTGTTCGTTGAGTTCTTAGCTTTATATTCAAGTCTTAATCAAGTTGAAACAAACCTTTTTCATGCCCAAGACATCCTAGTTTGATTGGCGTTTGATTGTAGTTTAATCCGTTGTTCATTTGTCGCGTGGTTCGCGCCTTGTCCTAGCTTGTTCCGGGGGTTGTTCGGGTGCGTTTCCGACTTGTTTTGAGTAAGGTTAGACCTTAGAATGGTTGCCCAAAAGTTTGGGACCATTTAGATCAAGTTTGAATCAAGTTTTAGAGGTTCTGGAGCCGAGGCGGCCGCATGGGAGCTGGTGAGGCGCCCGCCTCAAATGCAGGGAGCAATTGCTGAATGGTCTGAACTTTGGGAGAGGCTCAGTGGTTGAGGCGGCCGCATGGGGCTTGGTGAGGCGCCCGCCTCACTTGTTTTGCTGCTACGGGCTGATTTCCTCCTGTTTCGGAATTTGACGATTTGTTCACTTCCAACCCCTACTTAAACCTATCCTAAACCTCCCTAACCCTTCCTACTTAAGTCCTAACATCCCTAACTAATTTTAATGATGGATTAAGAAGGCTTGTTGATCATCCAAACCTTATCCTAAGAATCTCAAAGGGACCACAAGTGGTTGACACATGTCCCACTCAAGAATTAGACCAATATAAGCCCCAATTCAGATTTTTGACCCTCATTCTCACCCTCTCTCTTCCAAAAACGAATTTCATCTCTCTCAAGGTTCTTCCATGGCTTCTTGGAGCTAAACCCTTCATCTTCAACCATCCATTCATCCATTGCCCAAGAGCCTTTCATTAAAGTTGAAGAGCTCATCAAGGGGAGCATTTCCATCCGAATAGTTTCTTCTATTTCTTCCGTTGGTGTATAACTAGTAAGTTACTCTCCTTCATTTTGTTCTCATTGACCCTAAGGAAACAAAGTTTATGATGTGTGAGGTCAATGAGGACACATAATTGCTTCCTACGAATTTTGAATGTATGATTTTTGTTAGGAGCATGTCTAGGTTGATTTCTTGCTTTTGGGAGTTTTAATTACCCTATCATCATGTTAAATTGAGGTCTTGAACATGTTAGAAATAATGTAGTATGTTGGTTGATGAAAGTGATATTATTTGGGAATGCCCTAAATTATGCCTATGTGGTGTTTGTGAAAATGGTTATGTGATGTATCCTCAATATTGGACCACATGAAGGACATGAATTGTATTAAAATGTTTAGGTGAATTTATACCCTTGTGAACCTAGAAGTGACTTAGGTTGGGTTGTGAAGCATATAGCTTCATTTTCCCCAAAATTGGGAATTTAGTGAAAAGACTCAACGGAGTCGACTCTAGGGAAGAATTGAACGTGTTAGACTCTAATTTCAATCCCTACGAAGTTTGAACGTCAATTGACTTGGTTTACTCAAGTATGAGTTTGGTTTAATTGATTGTAACAAGTTGTTATGAAAGGTTGTTATTTGTGCAAATTATTGCCTTGATATGATTACGGTAGAGATTATCCCCTACTTGGATGGTCGAATTCGCTCTTGTCGAATTCGGTCCTTAATTGGTTTAAGTCAAGTAAATACCTACTTGTGCATTGCATTAAGTCCAGCTGGCATTATATGGTTTGTTTATCAAGTCGTGGTGGGGACGATGCACGCCTTCACGAATTATGGGATTCGTGCTCGCTATGGATCGCCGCACCCGGGACTCCACACACCCCTCCACTGTGGGCCGCAGTGGGGAAGTAGCCCCTTTGCCGTATCAGTTAAGTGCCGCATTGGCTTGCTATTGAGATCGAGTAGCCCTCGACGATAGTCGATGAATTCACATAACATCGATGGCACGAACCAAGAATGTAATGTTTTGCAGAGCTACTGGCGGCCGTGACTATCATATCCTACTTGTATGCTTTACTTTACGCACTTATGTGAATAAGGTGCTAAGTGTTAAATGATGATAACATGCCATAATTGTGATAAATGTCATGCTATAAAATGAACATGCATATTTTGGTAACTTACTAAGTCTTTCGACTTACTCTATTTGTTTGCTTTGTTTTCCTTAGATCAAAGCCGAGGAGGACGCTCCACGCTAGATTCACGTTTCGCTTGAGCGTTGTGAGCGAGGTTGCTCTTTTGGACTTTCATTAGTAAACCCTTTTATTTTGGAAAGGACGTTGGGAAGCAAGTCATGTAGACTTGACTTTGGGTTTTATGATTGTAGTAACTTAATTATTTAATACTTGTAATCTTTTGGTATGTCGACTATAAGTCGAGCTTGTTATATGTGTGTATGGTTCATCATAGTTTCTTCCGCTAAAGCTTGTTTAAAGGTATTATTATTGTGGTTGTCTCCGGCATGTTGTGGCCGTTGAGGTTTTATAAGCATGTGTTAATTGTAGGAGTAGTTGTTGGGTTCCGTAACGTCGCCGATGACTTGTTTAAATCAGGTTGTTTTTCCGGCCAAGTGTAGCCGAGTTGTTAATTGTCTGAAATGTTGCGCCACATGAATTTTAAAATCCTACTTGTGCATGCTTATGTGTTTAAACTTGTCTATTTGGACTCGCGATTCGGGATCTCGTATTGGGGGTCCGGTCGGGTCGTCACGCTTGGTAGCTATAGGTTAGTCGCCGGCCGATAGGTTCCATGGCCTAGGTGGGTTGGTTATTTGTGTGATGATTCTAACGTCGAGTGAATTCTTGTAGGAGTTCGATGGATAATCCTAGGAATGGAAATGGCCGCGGTAGAGGTAGGCCCAGAGAGGTCCCCGAACCCCGGTTGAGGTACCGCCGCCAGATCCTGGTGGGACCGGATATGGCTGAATTACATCGCAGGATTGTTAGCTTTTTCTCGGCACGGCGGGCCGGGAGGTCGAGGCAGGGAGCAGCATTCACCACCACCTCCACCACCGAGACCGAGGACTGACAACACTCTCCTAGAGAGATTCCTTAAGTTGAAGCCTAGTGCATTTCTTGGGGAGCCAAACCCGAGGGAGGCTGAGTTGTGGATGGAAGAGATGATCAAAATCTTGTCTATGTTGGAGTGTCTTGATGAGGAGAAAGTCGGACTAGCGACGTTTAAGTTTAAGGGCAGCCGAGCATTGGTGGACCGTGTTGAAGGAAAGTTGGCTGGGAGATGCAACAAGTCCCTATCACTGGGATGATTTTCGGAGGGAATTTAAGGAGGAATACGTCTGGATGTGGTTCGCAACCAAAGGGAGAAAGAATTCTATAATCTTGAGCAAGGTACCATGGCGTGGCGGAGTATTCACCGAGCCGAGTTGAGCCGTTATTGCACGTATTTGATTCCTACGGAGGCTCGGAGGACACATAAGTTTGTTAAAGGGTTGAGGACTGAATTTAGGAAGCGATTCTAGCACTTAAGCTCACCGATTATCGGAATTGCAGTTGATAGAGCTTATGAGGTTGAGCAAGATATTGAGGAGCACCGAGTCAAGAGTAGTCGGGTAATGCACGACAGCTACCGGAACACTAATCGGGGTAATAATTCTCGTAAGGGGATACCAAGGGAACCGTGATAGGAGAGGTGGAGGCCAAGGTAGGCCATGCAGAGCGGGGTAACAATACTTCTTCTACTCGAGGCGGCAAGGGTCTCGTAATGAGACTATGATTTGTTCGTTACGCGGAAGTCGGGGCACAGTGATAGGTCTTTGGGCAAAGGGAAGTGTTACATTTGTGGAGACGGGACTCACATGAAGAGAGATTGTCCCAAGTTCAAGGCTAGTCAGTCAGGTGGCGCCGGGCAGCAGTCTGGGGCTAAGAGAGATGGGGATGGTAAACCGAAGGTTCAGGGCCGTGTGTTTGCGCTTGATCAGCGCGAGGTTCGAGGTCTGGCAGTGATAGGAGGTACTCTTTCTATATTTGATCATAAGGCTCGAATTCTCATAGATCCGAGGTCTTCGCATTCTTATGTTGCTTCGCACTTTGTTGAGAATCTTTGCGTATTGCCTCAATCTTTGCCATACTTGCTTGAAGTGTCTACCCGCTCGGGAATATATGCTTGCGTCGGAAGTGTTTAGATCTTGTGATGTTTTGGTGGGTGACCACACTTTGCATGCGGACTTGGTAGTTTTACCCATACGTGATTTTGATGTGATTCTTGGCATGGACTGGTTATGTGCTTATCATGCTATAGTTGACTGCCATAGGAAGAGGTTACTTTTTATATGCCTTAGGGTGTGCTGAATTTACTTTTGTGGGTGATCAAGCTTCGAGTGACTTGCATTTCATTTCTGCGCTAAGGGCTAGAAAATTGTTGTCTCAAGGGTGTGCGGGTTATCTTGCTGCGTTGTTGATAAGAAGAGGTCTTCGCCGAATTAGAGGAGGTTCGGTAGTATGTGAGTTTCGATGTGTTTTCTACCGATCATGCTATGCCTTAGATAGAGAACTAGAATTTTGTATTGAGCTTATTAGGGGACTTCACCGATTTCTAAGGCACCGTATAGGATGGCACCGCGGAGCTTAGAGAGTTGAAAACTTCGGTTGCGAGGAACTCTAGAGATTGGTTTTATTAAACCAAGTGTGTCGCCTTAGGGCGCACGGTCTATTTGTGAGGAAGAAGGATGGGAGTTTGCGGTTATGCATAGATTATCATGAATTGAATAAGGTGACCATTAAGAATAAGTACCCTCTACCCACATTGATGATCTTTTTGACCAATTGCAAGGGTCTATTGTCTATTCTAAGCTTGATTTGCGATGGGGTTACTATCAATTGAAGGTTAGAGAGAAGACATTAGAAACTGACTTTTCGCACTAGATATGGGCATTTTGAATTCGTGGTGATGCCGTTTGGGTTGACGAATGCGTAGCGTGTTTATGGACTTGATGAGCAGTGTCTTTCATAGTTATCTTGATTGCTTTGTTGTAGTCTTCATTGATGATATTTTAGTGTATTCGAAATCTCGGGAGGAGCATGAGAAACACTTGAGGATTGTCTTGTCTATTCTTCGGGAGAAAGCTTGACTTTATGCGAAGTTTAGCAAATGTGCCTTTTGGCTTGAGGAAGTGTCCTTTTTGGGGCATATCATTTCTAGCGCCGGAGTAGCCGTTGATCCTTCTAAGGTTGAAGCGGTGGCAATTGGAAGAGACCTAGTTCGGTTAGAGGTTCGGAGTTTCTTGGGTCTAGCGGGTTATGGGAGATTTATTGAGGATTTTCTCGGATTGTGACTCCTATGGCGAAATTTGCTGAGAAGAATGTGCCTTTTGTTTGGAGGCGAGAAATGTGAAGTTAGTTTTCAAGAGCTTAAGAAGCGGTTGGCGTCGGCACCTATTTTGGCTTTGCCTAGTGGAGGAGATAATTTTGTGATTTATAGTGATGCTTCTAAGGAAGGTTTGGGTTGTGTGTTGATGCGAGAATGGTAGAGTTATCGCCTATGCGTCGAGGAAGTTGTCTATTCACGGCGAATTACCCGACACACGATATGGAGTTAGGCTGCGATTATTTTCGCGTTGCATAAATGGAAACACTACTTGTATGGAGCTAAATTTGAGATCTTCACCGACCACAAAAGTTTGAAGTACTTGTTTTCCCAAAGGAGTTGAACATGAGGCAAAGAAGATGGATGGAGAAACTAAAAGACCACGATTGCACTATTTTATATCATCAGGGAAGGCAAATGTAGTAGCGGATGCCTTGAGTAGGAAAGTTCACATGTAGGTGTATGATGGTTAGAGAATGGAAGATGTTGGAGGACTTGCGAGATTGGAGTCTAGTGTTTGTGATAAAGGTGTGATTTTCGCGAATGTTAGGTGCTACACCGGTTTTGTTTGGGAAGATTAAAGAAGCGCAAAGGATGATCAGGAATTGAAGAAAATTTTGATGGGTTGGTGAGAATGTATCGCTGATTTTGTGATTAATAGTGAGGGTGCTTTGACATTTCGAGGTCGAATTTGTGTTCCTTCTAATGATGACTTGAAGAGGTTGGTTCTTGATGAGGCTCATAAATCGAGGTATACCATTCACCGGGGAGCACGAAGATGTACTTAGACTTGAAAAGACAATTTTGGTGGAAGAAAGGCATGAAGAGAGAAATTGCGGAGTATGTGTCAAGGTGTTTGACTTGTCGGCGGAGTTAAAGGCGAGCATCGAGAGGCTGCTGGGACTTCTACAACCACTTGAGATTCTGAGTGGAAATGGGAGTTCATTACTATGGATTTTGTGACGGGTTACCGCGCCGCGAGAGAGGTTTTAATGCGGTTTGGGTTATAGTCGGCAGATTGACTAAGTGCACACACCTTTATTCGATAGCTATCACTTATTCGTTGACTCGGTTAGCGGACTTTGTATATTCGGGAGATCGTGAGACTTCATGGCGTACGGTTAGTATTGTGTCAGATAGAGATCCAGAGGTTCACATCCGATTTTGGCAAGTCGTTGCGAGGAAGCTTTGGGGACCAAATTAGACTTCGATCTGACTTTTCATCCATGAGCGGATGGTCGGTCAGGCGATTGATTGATTTTGGAGGATATGCTTCGAGAGCTTGTGCGAGTGGATTTCAAGGAAAAGGCTGGGATTCTCACTTACCTTTAGCAGAGTTTGCGTATAATAACGGCTACCGGTCGAGTATCAAGATGGCGCCGTATGAAGCTTTGTATGGGCGTAAGTGTAGATCGCCAATTTGTTGGGATGAAGTTGGAGAGCGAAACTTTGGGGTTAGAGTTAGTGCAACGATCGGTTGAGAGCGTGAAGTTGATTAGAGATCGTTTGCGCACCGCTCAAAGTCGACAAAGAGTTATGCGGACAATCGAAGGCGAGATCTTGAGTTCCAAGTGGGTGACTACGTGTTCTTGAAGGTGACACCGGGAGGTACTGAAGAGATTTCGGCAAGAAAGGGAAGCTTACACCAGAGGTACATTGGCCCATTCGAGATTCTTGAGAGAGTTGGGTCTTTAGCGTATCGCATTGCATTGCCACCGTCACTTTCGGAGACTCATAATGTATTCCATGTTTCCATGTTGCGAAAGTATTTGAAAGATGATACCCGTACTTGAGTATGAAGAGATCACGTTTGAGCGGATATGTCATACGTTGAAAAGCAGTGAAGATTTTGGATACCAAAGAGCAAGTGCTACTGAACCAAGAAGATTCCCTTAGTTAAAGTTCTTTGGAGAAACCACAACATTGAAGAAGCGACTTGGGAGGCGGAGGCGGAGATGCGCGAGAAGCATCCACATTTGTTTGACGAACTTGGTAAGAATTTAGGGACTAAATTCTAAAGGAGGAGAGTGTAACGCCCGTATAATCTTGCATGTGCATTCTATGCTTGTCTTTTACTTTCTTGGTTGATTGTGAGCATGCTTACTTGTTATATAAATGTTTTAGAATCATTCATAGATCATTCTAGAAGTCCATAACATGTTTAGAATCATATAAACTTGTTTGTTGAATCGCCGGTTTAATCGCGTTGAATTTGGCCTTAGCGATTCCTCTCGTTGCTCGTATTTGCTTCTATTTCGACGTACGAAGTGTTCGTTGAGTTCTTAGCTTTATATTCAAGTCTTAATCAAGTTGAAACAAACCTTTTTCATGCCCAAGACATCCTAGTTTGATTGGCGTTTGATTGTAGTTTAATCCGTTGTTCATTTGTCGCGTGGTTCGCGCCTTGTCCTAGCTTGTTCCGGGGGTTGTTGGTGTGTTTCCGACTTGTTTTGAGTAGGGTTAGACCTTAGAATGGTTGCCCAAAAGTTTGGGACCATTTAGATCAAGTTTGAATCAAGTTTTAGAGGTTACGGGAGGCGGCCGCATGGGGCTGGTGAGGCGCCTCAAATCAGGGGAGCAATTCTGAATGGTCGAACTTTGGGAGGCTCGGTGGTTGAGGCGGCCGCATGGGGCTTGGTGAGGCGCCCGCCTCACTTGTTTTATTGCTACGGGCTGATTTCCTCCTGTTTCGGAATTTGACGATTTGTTCACTTCAAACCCCTACTTAAACCTATCCTAAACCTCCCTAACCCTTCCTACTTAAGTCCTAACATCCCTAACTAATTTTAATGATGGATTAAGAAGGCTTGTTGATCATCCAAACCTTATCCTAAGAATCTCAAAGGGACCACAAGTGGTTGACACATGTCCCACTCAAGAATTAGACCAATATAAGCCCCAATTCAGATTTTTGACCCTCATTCTCACCCTCTCTCTTCCAAAAACGAATTTCATCTCTCTCAAGGTTCTTCCATGGCTTCTTGGAGCTAAACCCTTCATCTTCAACCATCCATTCATCCATTGCCCAAGAGCCTTTCATTAAAGTTGAAGAGCTCATCAAGGGGAGCATTTCCATCCGAATAGTTTCTTCTATTTCTTCCGTTGGTGTATAACTAGTAAGTTACTCTTCTTCATTTTAGTTCTCATTGACCCTAAGGAAACAAAGTTTATGATGTGTGAGGTCAATGAGGACACATAATTGCTTCCTACGAATTTTGAATGTATGATTTTGTTAGGAGCATGTCTAGGTTGATTTCTTGCCTTTGAATGTTGAAATTACTCTTTCATCATGTTAATTGAGGTCTTGAACATGTTAGAAATAATGTAGTATGTTTGTTGATGAAAGTGAAATTATTTGGGAATGCCCTAAATTATGCCTATGTGGTGTTTGTGAAAATGGTTATGTGATGTATCCTCAATATTGGACCACATGAAGGACATGAATTATATTAAAATGTTTAGGTGAATTTATACCCTTGTGAACCTAGAAGTGACTTAGGTTGGGTTGTGAAGCATATAGCTTCATTTTCCCCAAAATTGGGAATTTAGTGAAAAGACTCAACGGAGTCGACTCTAGGGAAGAATTGAACGTGTTAGACTCTAATTTCAATCCCTACGAAGTTTGAACGTCAATTGACTTGGTTTACTCAAGTATGAGTTTGGTTTAATTGATTGTAACAAGTTGTTATGAAAGGTTGTTATTTGTGCAAATTATTGCCTTGATATGATTACGGTAGAGATTATCCCCTACTTGGATGGTCGAATTCGCTCTTGTCGAATTCGGTCCTTAATTGGTTTAAGTCAAGTAAATATCTACTTGTGCATTGCATTGAGTCCAGCTGGCATTATATGGTTTGTTTATCAAGTCAGGGTGGGACGATGCATCGCCTTCACGAATTATGGGATTCGTGCTCGCTATGGATCGCCGCACCCGGGACTCCACACACCCCTCCACTGTGGGCCGCAGTGGGGAAGTAGCCCCTTTGCCGTATCAGTTAAGTGCCGCATTGGCTTGCTATTGAGATCGAGTAGCCCTCGACGATAGTCGATGAATTCACATAACATCGATGGCACGAACCAAGATATGAATCGTTTTGCGGGAGAGCTACTGAGCGGTCGTGACTATCATATCCTACTTGTATGCTTTTACTTTACGCACTTATGTGAATAAGGTGCTAAGTGTTAAATGATGATAACATGCCATAATTGTGATAAATGTCATGCTATAAAATGAACATGCATATTTTGGTAACTTACTAAGTCTTTCGACTTACTCTATTTGTTTGCTTTGTTTTCCTTAGATCAAAGCCGAGGAGACGTTCCACGCTAGATTCACGTTTTCGCTTGAGCGTTGTGAGCGAGGTTGCTCTTTTGGACTTTCATTAGTAAACCCTTTTATTTTGGAAAGGACGTTGGGAAGCAAGTCATGTAGACTTGACTTTGGGTTTTATGATTGTAGTAACTTAATTATTTAATACTTGTAATCTTTTGGTATGTCGACTATAAGTCGAGCTTGTTATATGTGTGTATGGTTCATCATAGTTTCTTCCGCTAAAGCTTGTTTAAAGGTATTATTATTGTGGTTGTCTCCGGCATGTTGTGGCCGTTGAGGTTTTATAAGCATGTG
Organism: Codonopsis lanceolata; assembly: GCA_013146195.2. Classification (NCBI taxonomy): domain Eukaryota; kingdom Viridiplantae; phylum Streptophyta; class Magnoliopsida; order Asterales; family Campanulaceae; genus Codonopsis; species Codonopsis lanceolata. Next base: position 5,804 of record JABEVN020002049.1, on the reverse strand, counting down.
TTAATTGTAGGAGTAGTTGTTGGGTTCCGGCTGTAACGTCGCCGATGACTTGTTTAAATCAGGTTGTTTTTCCGGCCAAGTGTAGCCGAGTTGTTAATTGTCTGAAATGTTGCGCCACATGAATTTTAAAATCCTACTTGTGCATGCTTATGTGTTTAAACTTGTTATTTGGACGGCGATTCGGGATCTCGATTCAATTGGGGTTGGGTCACACAAAAATTGTCACGAAATTCCTCATGTTGGAGGAAATACTCTATGGTTGTTTACAAGTTTTAAATCACTTGGATTTGGAAATGAGATATTATTTTCTCACTTGATTCTTTGAAAATTCCGGTCCTAAAAAGAACTTTCCACTATAAGTGGTGGGAAAAGTTTTGATACAAAATCAGCTTTTCAAAAAATTACTCAAACAATTTCGGATTATTCGAAACTTTTTAATCAATCAGTTCCCACCCATCCAAAGATCCAGAATATATTTACATATATGATTGAGAAAATTAAAAAAAGAAAATTCAGGATTATCATCCTTGGAGTGTCAATTAAAAGTCTTCGAATCAATTTGATGAATCTCAGATTTCTCCACTAGAGACAAGTTCTTCAACAATAATTGTTCCGGGATCTTCCTTTACAATTCTTGTCGGGAAATCACAATAAGAAGACATATCTCCTATAAGAGGAGATTTCATGGACGCCATGGTTGGAGTTACTCAAGAAAGAGTAAAACAGCAAAAGGCGGAAAAGATGGAAGAATAGTTTTCCAGCTATTCAGCAGCGGGAAAAAGTTTGATGCACTAGAAGACAATAATTACTTCCTTCTTTCAAAGGAAGGAATCAAATTTACCAGCAGGAAATCATGGACCGTGATTGTCAAAAAGAAGAATCAAATTTGTCGGAGAAAAGCAACCGATCAAAGTCAACAAAAGGACAACAAAATTATCATTATCGTCTTGATAATTGATAAAAGGAATCTACATTTTTGGTGGAAAGCAAAGTCGTCTCGGAGGACAAAACAAAATTATCATTATCGTCTTGACAATTGATAAAAGGAATTTACTTTTTAGGTGGAAAGCAAAGTCATCTCGGGCCCTGACCGACTCCAAATCATATCATGGACACTTGGCGTTGGACTTCAAAGTTTTATTTTCAGATCCAAAAATTTGCATTATAAAACTTAATAAAGAAACAAACTGAAGAAGACGATTGCCAAAGTACTTCTTCTGACATTAGTGTCTTTGATGCACAATGTGATAAATTAACTTATGAACCTCCTGGACCATGATTGAAGTTTTATTACCAAAGACCAACTCCACCAGATCTTCTTTATGAAAAAGGAGTTTTCCAAAATCAAAATTCTTATAATGCCAGAACCATTTATGAATGGAATTTAGAAGGTTATTCTGAATATTAGATATATGAGCTTATATGTGAGAACCCAAACCCATTACTTGTTTATTGCCTTAATAACATGCTTGTATTGTGCCTTAACATGTTAGACACTTCTATTTGTCCATGTCATGCTCACATTGGAGTATTACATGCCTAGTTGCTTGAATACCTTCTACGCATTGCTTGCCTTGCCGTTGTACTTTGAGTGGTTGCCTTAGCATGTTTAGCACTCAACCAAGACTTGTTAGAGTTCTATTGTCTTCCATAGATGACTTAGAACATTCACCTTGATCATAGTAAGCTTGATTGGAAGTTTAGAAACCTTCTTGCTTTGTTTTGGCCTTAGCGATTTCCCTCGTCTCCCGTATTGCTCGTATTTCGACGTGTGAAATGTTCGTTGAGTTCTTGGACTTGTATTCAAGTCATAACCATGATTAAACGAGCCTTTTACATGCCCAAGTTACCCTAGTTTTATTAACGTTTGATCCGGGTTTGATTCGTCAACCAATCGTCGCATGATTCGAGCCTTGTCCTACCTTGTTCCGGGTGTTGTTCGGGTGTGTTTCGGACATGTTTTGAGTTGTGTTAGACCCTAGAATGGTTGCCCATAAGCTTGGGACCATTTAGGACTTGTTTAGGTCAAGTTTTGGTGCTCCAGAAGTTCAGGCGGCCGCATGGCTCGAGTGAGGCGCCCGCCCCAAGTACTGAGAGCAAATGAAAAATGGAACCCTTCCCAGTATCTGAGGCGGCCGCATGGCCAGGCATGAGGCGCCCGCCTCACTTTCTGATCAGCTCTACGGGATTTTCCTCCTTCCAGCTTTTGTGATCCAATTAGCCACTTAAACCTCCTTCCTAATTGGCCCTAATCCAACCTATTAGACCCTAATCAAATTAGATTAGTCCTAATCTCAAGCAACCTCCATTGGACATGTGGATTCCACCACCCTCCTCCTCTTGACATGTGGAATTCCACCCAAACCATGCAAGGTATAAAAGCTCCACCCCTTTGCTAATCAAACTTAAGCTCATTTTCAGATCTTCTCTCCTCTCTCCTGCCATGTTTAGTGTGTGTAGAGAAAAGGTGAGATTGGTGTGTGTCTCTCCCCTAGATTGAGCTCCCGACCTCCGTTTGCCAAACCGAGACCACCGGAGTGAAGCTACCGACGAGGAGATCGTTTCCATCCGATTACTTTGTACTCAAACCTTCCTTTTCCTTGGTGAAGGTAAGCTATTGATTCCCCCTTAGGTTGTATGCTAGACTTGCCATGTTTCCCCCTTTTCTATTGATTTCCATGCTTCTTCCATGTCCAAACTATGATTGTGGATGTTTTGATCTCTTGGGATTTTGAATAATGTCCATCTTGTTGATTGAGACCTATGCCTAGAATTAATTATGTTATATGCTTCCTTAGGAACAATTAATGTTCTTGAAATTAATAGATTTTGATAACTCTTGGGAATTATGATTCTAGGGTTTCCTATGCCTTGTATTGTCTATCCTATTGAATTGGGCCCTATGCCTAGAATTAAAAGAGTTCTATGTCCCCTTAGGAACAACTATTGTTCTTGGACCAATAACTTTTGATAACTCTTGGAGATGATGACTTCTAGGGTTTCACATGCTACAAACTGTCCATCCTATTGATTTAGTCCTACGCCTAGAATTGAATATGTTCCATGTCCCCTTAGGAACAACTAATGTTCTTGGACTTACGACTCTTGACAACTCTTGGAGAATATGAATTCTAGAGTTTCACGGACTATGGATTGTTCATCCTGTTGATTTGGGTCCTATGCTTAGAATCGAATGTGATCTATGTCTTCCTAAGAATAACAAATGTTCTTGGACTATTGGCTTTTGATAACTTTGACAAATTGATTCTAAAGTTCCCTTGAATTATGAAATGTTGAACTTATGTTAATACTTGACTATGGTTGTTAAGTGGATTAACGGCCTAGTAATCGATACGAGAACTTAGAAAAGGATTTTGGATGCATCTAGCATCTTAACTCTCTTGGATGAATTGTTAGAGACGACTCAGCGGAGTCAAACTTAAGTGAGCCATTGAACAATACCGGCTCAATGATCAATCCCTACGACGTCCTAAACACGTTCCTCTAAGAATGATAATTCTAGACTCTTGAGAATTGGATTGATTACCTTGCTTGATTCTTGATGTCATACGATAGAATGCCTATTTGACATATTGAGTTCGCTCTTGTCGAACTCATTCCTGCTTGATTATTGATGATAATTCTTAACTACGGTTGTTAAATAGATTAATGACCTAGCCGATCATATACGAGAACTTAGAAAAGGTTCATGATGCATTTAGCGTCTTAACTCTCTTGGATGAATTGTTAGAGATGACTCAACGGAGTCAAGTTTAGCGAGCCATTGAACAATACCGGCTCACCGACCAATCCCTACGACGTTCTAAACGCGTTTCCCTAAGAATAATAATTCTAGACTCTTGAACTTGAACTGATTACCTTGCTTGATCTTGATCTTGAATGTCATATTATAGAATGACTAATTGACATGTGAGTTCGCTCTTGTCGAACTCAATCCTACTTGGTTATTGATGAGAATAATTTACTTGTCATGAACGAGATCGCTCTTGCCGACCTCGTTCTATACTTGAGAATTTTGTTAAGTAAACATTACTTGGCATTTGCATGAGTCCAGCTGGCATACCTGTCTTTGTTCACACACGCCTCCACTGTGGCCACAGTGGGGAAGTAGCTCCCTTGTTGTAATCATTTAAGAGCACCATTGGTGACTATCCCGGGCATCTCCTCGGAAGATCGATGTACTTACACACATTCGATACCCGCACATTCCAGATAACGCTTGTATGCAGGAACTACGTAGCGGCCCGGCTCTCCATATATCCTCATCCTATGTGATTTAATTATGCGCACTTATATGAAACAATGTGCATCTTGGATATATGACCTCTATGCTTATGTGACGATATCTTGCCTTGTATGTTGCATATTGCCATGACATGCATGATTGATAGCTTACAAGTCTTTATGACTTACCTTTTCCCCCCTTTACTGTTTTAGATCCTAGCAAGTTAGGTCCTGCTCGTTGAGACTCGCTGTGTTCGTGCTTTGTGCCCTTTTTGGTGCGCCGTTGATTCTTGAAGAGGTGGTTTTTGATGGCCTCTTACTCTTGTTTATATTTTTGTAAGGACGACGGGTTAAGCAAGTCAACTAGACTATGCTTGGGTATTTGTGTAGAACTTGATTGTAAATCTTCTTAGCTACTAGTAGTTTAATACTTGTAGTACTTGTAACCCTTTTTGTGTCGGCATTGTAGGCCGAGCTTTGGTTAACTTATTATTCCTCTACGTATTAGTCTTCCGCTGAGCATGCTATTAGCTCTTATTTAATCCTTGTCCATAAACTGTTAGCTTGGGTTCCGGCATGTAGTGTCGCCGAAGACTTGGTTATATTGTTTAACTGTTTATCAGGTTGAAAAAGATTTTTAAAAATACCGGCCTTTGGTGCCTTTTTGAGGCGTGCTACGTCTCTAATGTTGCGTCACGTCGTTTTTATGAATGAAGTCCTTGCATGTTTATTGCCTACTTGTTTCCTCCTTATTTGGGCGGTCCGACCCTCGGTCCCATCTCGGGCCCGGGCCGGGTCGCCACATTATACACAAAATGCTTATGTATGCCACAATCTGTAAGATTACATCCAATAAAGATTCTGAAACAGCAAAAATGATTGTTGCTGGTTTTGTCGGTACAATAAAAGGTTGGTAGGATAATATTATCACGCTTGAACAAAAATTAGAAAATTTTAATACAGTAAAAACAGAGGGGGTGGAAGTCCGTGAAGAGGCGGTATACACTTTTATTCAAACTATAATTCACCATTTTGTGGGAGTTGTCCCTCAAAGAAATGAAAAGGACAGGGAGATCCTTCAAAACTTAAGATGACCCTCTCTTACCCATTTTAGATGGTATAAAAAGATTTTTACTTGCCAAAGTAATGCAAAAAGATCGATGTCCAATCTTGAGCATTGAAAGCAAAATTTCCTAAGATGGTTTACCTTTTATTTTTACAAAAGTTAGGCGAAAACTAAAAGATCAACACCATAGTGAAACCATCCCGATACGAATTATATTACCTATGGTAATATTATTTCCTACTGTACTCAAGTAGGAGTGAAATCGTAATGATATGAAATTACAATATCGTTAAAAAAGAAACAAGAATATAACCGGTAAAAATGAAATTGGGAATTCTGTCATCAATTTGCTTACGATAAAAATTGATTACCCCAAAGAAAACATAAAAATCCAGAAATATTTTAAAAAGAAATAAATACAAATCTCGTGAAGATTCCTATTATTATAAAACTTCTAAGAAACATTATAGAAGAAAAAATTATAAAAACTCTA
>JABEVN020002048.1:0-22730 GCA_013146195.2 Codonopsis lanceolata | reverse complement strand
GAATTCTAAATCATGAGATGTAAAAATGGCCGATAGAGCAATTCACAATTTAAGGAAGAGTGTTCCAAAACACACTTCTAAAACAAATAAATTAACGTGCAGTCATGCTCCCAACTTCCAAATCATAGACAATGCATAATAGCATCATGTGAAAATTTATTCCATTCATTTTCCTTTTCTCGGTAGAGGTTTAGTCAATTTCTAACACAGCACTACCAATCCTAGTCACCAACGAACCTCTTTTGATCACCAATTTGAGATGGCTAAATTGGTTTTTAGTTACGTTGCAGATCTGAAGGGTTATGAGAAAAATCTTAAGCATCCTTTACTACGGTCCCACCTAATCATGCAAATCATGGCATATTCATAAGGCAGAGAATCAAATTTTATCATGCTATACTTCAAACAACTTACATTGCTTACTAATGCATATAAGCATGTTCATGCTCAAATACAACTATTTCCGTTAGACATATTTATTATTCTTATAAACCATGTCTTTTCTTTTTAACAAAATGCATCTACCATGCATTCGCATATAAAAGATCATATATAATTCTCCTTTTAAGATAACACACTTACTTAGGTATAAGTTATAATACTATCTTGAAATCACAAATATATCTTACTCAAAATTTTAAATCCTCAACCAAAAATGATAAAATTCCTATCATTAACGAGTGTCATGTACACATGTATATCATGCAAATATGATATAAAATAACCAAGTATCATCATACATCTTCTCATATACTCCATGTAATTTCCGCTATTCATATAATGCATAAAACTCATGTAACTCATAACCATGCATATCGGTTAATCAAGCGGCTAATATAGCGCATGAGATTTCGAAACTATTCATACATGTTTATATCACAAAACAGAAGAAATGCGCATAAGAATTCCCTCGTGATAATTTTTCTAAACAAGGGCAACTCTAACAAATAGCAAGGTTCGTATATTCACTATACTGCTTAACAATACTTAATTAGTAACTCCGAGTAAAGAGGTATCATTCACTCTAGTACTCACAACAGTCAAACTCTGTAAAGTCTTTCATTACCTTAGTCCCAAATCGTATTCGTCAAAACACATACGAAATACTCTCGGCATGACAACGACCTAATTAGTCGCGACTTAGCGGTATTCTTGCTCGTAATAACATGATCCTTCTCGGAACCACTAAGTAACAATCGTGCGATTCAAGCGCGTCCTACTCGCATAAAAATCACACAACAAAGTATAATTATTTTACTATACATATATCTCTATAGAGCATACGAATTTAACGCACCACTAGTAGCATTAACACATATTCAATATTCACATATGTATAACATCGCCATCCATATGAGGCTTACATAACCGTATTACCTTCTTTACTGCAATCATTGTCGCATCGACAATTCAAGATTCAACCCAAAACCATAAACCAATCCCATACAGGGACATCCTCCTCAATAATATCCATAAATCGAGGAAAGCAAAAGTAATTAAATCTCAACACACAATGCAATGTATGTGTTAATACATATGAGCTACTACGATACAACGGGCACTCATAATAGCGATAATAGCAACCATAATATCCGTATAATGAATTACCTCCTATCAAGGTAGGTCTCAAAACTCCGCATTGGCCAACCGCCAGCGTGCTGCATACAATCTCAAACTCTAACTCGTCATAACCATTTCCTAAGGGTCACTAGGCGCTTATTAGTGCTCTTAAAGTCATTAATCCTCAATTTAAGGCAATCCATTCTATGTGGTCACCAATATTGCTCCAACACCTACACATGGTGTCACATTTCTTTAAACGAAATTTATACAACAATTCATCACCTCTTCATCTATGAATTTAGGTAAAAGCATCACTCAGCTTACTAGTCCACGGATTTGCCTACGGTTCGGGAGGTACTAAGCGTCCTCTAACCACATCATCAACCTTAATATTCCACGAGGTCCTCTCTCAGTGCGTTCATAACATTTAACTTTTTCGTAGAAAGTATAAACCCACTGACCTCTCGAAAATCCGTAAGGCGTATCAAAATAAATTGCATGTAACATCTCATCCTTAATCCTTAACTCTTTCACAATTTATGGAGTCTTCTAGTCTCATTCGGTACTAAGTACTCTTACTCTAATGAGCTAATTTTATGAAAATCCATAAATATTGAATCACAATATCATAATATTTGCCACCAATTCTCGGTGGATTCCCAATCATGGATACCACTAGTACCACCTTATATTTATCAACATTGGCACCTCTACTAGTGCTAACATCCATTCTAGTTCAAACATCTTAACATACTATAACTCTCGGCGTTAAGATATAACAAATCACACAAACCAAACCCCAAAGCCAAGGAACCTATCGGTGAAAGCTAAATTTATAATCATAGCTCGATACCAAGCGTGGCGGCGGCCAGGTTCAATCGAAATCCCAAGGTCGTGCCGGGTCGTGCCGCCGAAAAGCAAATAACAACAACAAGTAGCAAATAATGGGTAGGGCCATAGCGGCGATACACCGCAACTCAAAACACATGCGGGCGGAAATAAAAATAAAAGCAGTGGCGCAGAGCTAACAAGCTCAAACTAAAACAACCAAAGAGATAATTAATCTCTCGGTCCAAAAATTCGACTCGCGTCTTGCAACATTGGGCACGTAGAACAAACATTATGCAATTCAATATAGAGCATAAAATATAAACCAAGTCATCGGCAGCGGAACCCAACATTAGGAACCCAACATTAAACTAAGTCTAAGACTCTAGTCTAACAACTCAACGGCTAAAAACATGCCGGGAGAACAAACATAATATTTAACTAGCAATATATCATGCTAAACATATTCACCAATAAACCAAGCGCGACTAAAACCGATCGGCTACCAACAACATAAGTACTAACAAATATAAGTACTAACAACTTGGAGAAAACATATGGAGATATAACCATAAATAAACATCAAGGCACGACTTCTACTTGTCGGCTACCAAAAGAATAAGCTAAACAACATAATTACAAATAACACAATTCACATTTAGGTTGCTACCCCAACATGAAGTTTACATAACTTCATCTTTCCCAACGACCTCACCAAAACAAATAAACTATCTAAGTAGCAACCTTTCCAGAAATAATACTTCGTCAACGCAATCTTCTTGATTTACTTGGATCCGCTCGGCTCGGATCTAGGGAAAACAACCAACAAATAAAAGTAAGTCACAAAGACTTAGTAAGTTACTAACCGTAACTTCCTATCATGGCATAATGCTCAATCATAAACTACATCATGCTATCGTCATGAAATAACTTTATATAAAATCATGTTATGGCATCCATGCTCAACATTAATAAAACATGTTATCATTGTAGTATAACATCTCACTAAAATCCATGTCAAGGCATTTATATGCTTAACGATCATAATTCTTGTTATTGATATAACATAGCCTTCCGATGATTTACATGTCAAGGCATATAAACTTAACAACAATAATTCTGCTTTTAACATAATGCCACATCCGAATAATATTCATGATAAAGCATATTAACATAACAACAGTAATTCATGTTATTGTTATAACATAGCCTTCCCATAATATTCATGTCAAGGCATATAAACTTAACAATAATGATCTATACCTTTGGCATAAAACCACATTCCAATAATACTCATGTGATAGCATACATGCTTAACAACATTAATCAATATGTTATCTATTAAGTATAACATGTAAGAAACCAAAACAAACATCATATCATATCCAATTCACCAAGCACGTTATTCACTTAAGCACTTGTGAAACAATTCATGTATAAGGGATATGATACCATTACCCAAATTCCTCCGCGTGTCGCTCTGCCAAAAACACGTGCAAAACCCTTATGTGCCCTCGATATCCCTCTCGTAGATATCGGCGTCCCGAACGATCTCGCTCGAGTTCCATAGTTATCAAAGTCATGTGTATTACTACAACTAAGATAAACTACTTCCCCACCGTGGCCATCGATGGAGGGTGTGTGCAAACCCGACACGGCGATCCATCGCGATCACGAATCTCACAATTCGTGAAGCGATGTATCGTCCCACCAAAACTCAACCAAACCGACTCAGTGGACTCAAAACCCAAGCACAAGTAATATATACTCATATGCTCAAAACAAGTAGGTAAACACTCTACTATCAAACTAGTCATGCAATTCATCCACAACTAGCATAAACATCACAACCGAGAATCATATAAGCTCTCATAATCAAGTGTGCTTCACACACTTCAAAACTTCTTGGAGGCTCGACCTCCATGAATTCTACCCAAAATTCCGTAGGACTTAAAATTATAGTTCTAGGATTCATACTAACCCAAAGGTTAACTCCGTTGAGTTCAATCTAAGTTTTCGAAAATTCAAGGAATAGAAGCTTAGGCTTCATCATCCCCTATATTCATAACTATCGCCCAAAACCATAATCCCAATGTTCAATATACTCATATAAACCCAACAAATTATTTAACAAAGCAACTTAGAACAAATTAATCATCTTGAGCATAATTTCATCTAAGTCATCATACCAATCATAACCTTCAAAACATGATTAAAATTTACAACATGGTTTGATATAATCTCTTAAACATGTGTAATTCAAAAACTAGGCTTACAATCATGTTTGACAAGCTGAAACACAATTTGGGGAAAATCCCCTTCCAAGCATCTTTGTCATTCAAGCTCAATACCCATAATCAATTCATATAGCAAAGTTTAATATACTCTATTAAGCATATAAAACACATTAATCAAGCTCACATCATCAATTTGCAAGCTAAAACAAAATTAGGGCAAGGCACCCTCCAAGAATCTCAACCAAACCAACATCAATCCACATGAACAATCAACATAATCAAGTTCAATAAGCTAGTTAGAACATGAATTTCACATAATCATGGTCTCACATAGGCCAATCAAGTTCTATCATGAATTTGAAATCCTAGGGTTCATGCATCTTCTATAAACCCTAACAATGGCTTCCATTGACCCAAATAGCATAAATGGTTATTTCCCTAGGGTCAATGGAGCCTAAAAAGAAGAAGAAGAAAGGTAGGAACTTACCAAACTCAGCCCTAACAAATCTGAAAATTCGTGCCCTAGAGATTGAGTCTTCTTCTCAACTCCTTCTTCAATCTTGAAGGTGGAATGGGGGAAGAAGAAGACCCTAGCAATGGACACCAAGCTTAAGCCTTTCCAAAACCCTAGAAATCACCTTCTCAAGCTTCCTCTTTGGTTGGGTTGAAGTGCTTGAAGAAGAACAAGAGGGGAAACCGATTTTGTCTTGGCCGAACAAAGTGAGAGTGCGGCTGAATTTCTCTTATAAATGGGGGATTAACTCACTAATTACCCCACTAATTAACCCCTAAATCTCCTAATAGATGTTAGGACTAGATTAGGTTAAGTAATTGGGTCAAGGTGTGGCTTAAAAATAGGTTTGAGAGGTCAAAATTTCGGACAGCACATAAAAGAGTCAAAATCCCGTAATGCTGGAAATTGGACCATTGCGGTCGCATGAAGGGTGGGTGATGCGACCGCATCACCCCTGCATTCCTTTTCCCGGCCTTTGTTGCTTCCCTGCTCGACCCCGGCCTCTCCCGCGCGCGTTCTCGAGTCCTTCCAAGCCAAAAATGGTCTACAATTCAACCTTAATGACCTCCAAACATCAACCAAAGGAATCAAGTCTCAAACCTCATCAAAACATGGCCCAGAACTCAGGCATAACTCTCAGAAGACGGCCGAAAACGTCAAGCGAGAAGGGTTTTTCGCTAGAATCCAACTAGCAACCAAACCGACGATGCAACCATCATCTAACCAATATCCAAGGCATGTTAATGATGTTTTAAATGCCCTCTAACAATTATCCATGAAGTTACAACATAAATCTTAAACCCGAGATTCAACGCATCTCGCGAAAGAAAAATGCATACATGCATCTCAAACGACGTCAACGATCATGCTATTGACTTTAAACATATACGGGAGCTAAATGAACATATTCATGATGATTATAAGTGTATGAGTTCATGCATAACACAAGCAAACCATAAATTATGCTCAGTTTTCGGAAAAGTTTACTAAGGCGTGCGAGCAGATGAGGGTGAAGCATTGGCAATCATCTGTGGCGTATCCACAACGCAATGGGCAGGCTGAAGCTGCGAATAAACAAATTTTGCATGTCTTAAAAAGGAATTTGGAAGAAAAAGCAGGAAGATGGGTAGACGAGCTGCCTTCAGCCTTGTGGGCGGTTAGAACAACAGTAAGGGGTCCAACAGGTGAAACAACTTTTTCTTTAGCTTATGGGTCTGATGCAATGGCTCCAGTAGAGATGTATTTGCCTACTCATAGAGTTTTAAGCTACAATGGTGAGTCTAATAACACAGCTCGAGTAGCCGATTTGGATTTATTGGAGGAAAAACGGTTGGAAGCCAAGATGAGAATGGCAAATTATAAGCAGCGAGCAAAAGCTCACCACGATAAAAGGGTTCGTGGTCGATCGTTTGCTGTGGGGGATTGGGTCCTTCGTAAAATTGAGGCAACGGGTCATCGAGCTGAGTGGGGAAAGTTGTCACCGAACTGGGAAGGTTATTTTCAGATTTCAAGGATCATTAAAGAGGGCACTTACATGTTGCGAACAGAGGATGGTGACGAGTTAAAACATCCATGGCATGCGGATCATTTGAAGAAATACTATTGGTAATTAATTTGCAATATGTAATTCTTTGATCCTTTTTTCTTATGGCAATTAATAATGGTGAAACTCGATTGTCTTTTCAACCTTATGTTGGAAAGTTGGTCTTCGAGTTGGTTTTTGTTGTTTTCTCGATTATTCTCTTTATCGAGCATGAGTTTTTTCTTGCTCGTTTAAAGAGTTGTTGTTCGAATTGAATGTCCTCAATTTGGTCTTTTTCGAGCATAAAGGGCTTTATGTTCGACAAAGTTTGAGGAGAGGTTTCCCGGTTTTCGATTATTCTCTTTTTTACGAGCATAGAGGGCTTTATGCTCGTAAAAGGAGTTGGTGTTCGAGCGGGATAAATTGTCTAAATAGTGATCGCTTTAGAGCGAGTAAAAGATTACATTGCTCGAGAAAAACTTAAGGCAGTCATTCAGAAATAAAGAAAAGCGAGTAAAAATATTACAGACATAAAAACTAAATTGTTTGTGAGACAAGGCTCGGAGGCCAGAAAGGCACGCATGCCATTGTTATGAGTTCAGGCACAAGGGGCAGCATTGGTATCATTCATTGTGGGAGCGGGTTCCTCGGTTCCTTCAGTTGCCTCCAAGATGGTGACTTCATCATTGGCTTGGTCTTGTGTGTTGTCAGTGGTTGATTGGGGAGCTTGGGACGCCCAGATTTGTGTCATGAGCTCGATGACAGTGGGATTAGTGACAGGAGGTGGATTCCACGGGGATAAGCCTTTGTCAACATCGGTCTCGGCCAATGACTCCAGTTCATCTTCATTGAAAGGCACGAGAGCGTGGCCGGGGCGGGCAGACGAGCAAAATAATGGATTGGCCCCCCATTCAACAAGTTGCTCGGGGCGGATTTCTAGCCCGCTGCAGGCAATCTGCCTTAAAACGTGATTCATGCCTTGCAAGAAGAATGGGTAAGCCTCACCTTCAACACTGGTAGTGAAGTCGCTCGAGCTCTTATAGCCTTCAATGATTTGTTGCCTTTGTTCTTCACTGGTTAAAGAGCCGGCCTCTGCTAGCTTTTGCTCGAGATTGGTGATGGTTGCATTCGCAACTTCCATATCACCTTGGCAGGCACGAAGTTCCCTACGCACCCCGGCTATGTTGTTAAGGGCGGCTTCTTCCGATTTCTTGGAAAGGCTCAGCTGAGATTCTAGGGCTGTCTTCTCGGCTTCGATCTTGGAGAGCTCGGTTACCTTGCTCGTGAGAGATTCCTCGGTATTCTTGAGATCGGCCCGGATGCAGTTAATCTTTTCTTCCAGGGCATTCTTCTCAGTGGCTAGGGTATCCTTCTCGGTAGTAAGAGTATTGTTTTTGTTGAGGTTGGTTATCAGGCGCTCATACATCAAAATGGACTTGTTGGCAATCTGTCAGAAAAGTTGTAGATTAAAAGCGAGAAAAAGGGAAGGAAGGTAAGTGATAAGAGGAAAGCATTACCTCGGTCATGCACATTCCCATCTCTCAATCAAGACCAAGCTCGCTTGGTCGGTACTTGGATTCCACTATGATGCAGCCGTTTCATCAAGCCAAGTCCAGTAGTGGCCTGGAAACCAATTCTTTTGTGTATGGCGATATTGTGGAGGTCTGGTACATTGGCGAGCTCCCTAATGAGGGCAGCCGCTTTGGGTTGGTCGTCGGGCATAACAAAATCTTCTTTTTGCCAGGAGGGGAGTTGGGGAGTACTTTCTTCCATTACAACTTTGTCTGCCCGGCGTCTGTTCCTCCTCGGGCTTTCAGTTGGTTCGACATTGATGATTGGTGGGGAGAGGTTTACGTTTCTAATGCAGTCTTGGGATAAAATGCTGCTCGGAGTTGGTAGCTTCGGGTTCTTGGCGTTTGGTTCCTCGACTTGAAGTACTGGCCGGGACTGTCGGAAGATTGATGGCTGGCTGGGTTGACAAGTGTTTAGCTCGCTTGTTGGAGCTCTTCTTCGCAGCCTGCATGAACTTGCTCACGTCTGTCAATTGCCTCATATCTGCATAAGATCAAGAGAATGTTAACCAGGGAAAAGCATAGATTTGTAAAGTTATTTAAAAAGGGTGATGAAGTAAGAAGCAGTTGAAATGTAACCAGAGAGCGAGAAAGAAGGTCGGTAGAGAGCTCCGACACGAGCACAATCCTCGCACTCACTAGGAAATTTATTCCCATGGCAAGAACCCCAGTATGGATGGGGAATTTCTGGATCAATAACAACTCGGGGCTCAACTCCTTCAATGGGAAGGTAGGAGATCCCAGCAGATCGTAGAAGACCAAGGTCGGAAGTGAGAACTCGCCAGTCCAGCACAAAATCCTGTCCAGCTCGCCCTTCCCTTGCTCCCAGTAACTTCCTAAAGGCTTTAACTATTCGGGGTTCCCCAGCTCGGTAGGCGTTTTTGTCGTGTTCGGGAAGACCGTAGTCGTGATGTAGGGTGCAAAGGCCGGCCAATGCTCGATTCAACGAGCAAAGCCTTGAGTCCGACCATCGACCTTGTTGGGACCATCGGTGAGAAGTTTGAAGAATCCGTGGTTGGAGCATTTGTTGATGTGACCGGTTTTCTTGTCAAGAGAGGAGGAAAAATTTACGGAATAAAGTCATATCGGGCTCAAACCGAGTGGCCAGGCAAGCTCTGATGAAAGACACTAGGAACCTAACGGTGGTCAAAGTTAAGTCGCAGGGAAGAGTATTAGATGCATTCATTAATTCTACGATGAATGGGTCGAGAGGGAGACGGAGCCCGACTTGAAAGAAGTCGAAATAAAATACCATTTTGTCTCCCTGAAAGTTATGGCCTTCATTGTCTATGTCTAAGTCAAAGGCGCGAACACGGTAAAGTTTGGGGTCCATTCCTAATGAGTAGAACCAGGTACTAACCTCTTCCTCGGAATTCAAATCTTCCCACCTGATTGAGGGGGAGGAGTACGAAGGGGCAGGAATGAATAAAGTTTAGCTTGGTCCGGGTAGTTGGTCGTTTGGACGAGGAAAATCATCTGCTCGCGCGTTTTCGCAAGGGATTTGGGGGCCAATGTCCATTGGTTGCTCGCTCAAGGGTACGGGTTTTCGTCGGCGAGTAATTAAGGGGACCACGTCTTGCTCGCTCTCTTCAGAAGATGAGGTCGACGACGGGTGCATTTCTTCTGGAGCTCCATGGTCGTAGCTCCGGCCTTCAATTTCGGAGACAGTTTCTTCGCTAGACATCCTACAGGAAGAGGAATCGAGAAGTGCAGGTTAGACATTGATTGGGTGAAGTATGACAAAAGAAAAATTGACTGTGGTAAGCAGGCTGTGAGATCAGTAAACGGGGTACTGATCACGGATTTCTCGATTCCCTCGGTCTGGATTGAAATGGGCTGGCAGTTCGTGAAAAGCAAAAGGGGATTGGATTTTGATTGGATGAACAATTTGTAGAAAAACCGAAAGGGGGTTTAAATAGCATAAACCCTAATTCAGAAATCAAGAAAAGACAATGCAGTGGAAGAATGAGGAAGGAGATGTGAAATACCTGGAAGTTTTGGAGAATTTCGATCTTGCTTTCGAAAGTGTTGAGAAAGGATGAATCCGAAAATCGGCTCGTGGTGAGAAATTGCGAAATTCTTAGATGCATTCTTCTTTCCTTCAAGCGCTTGAGAATCGTAGGATGTGTAAAGTGGTAAAAAGAGGAAGGCTCCGCTTTTTATACCCAGCAAAATCGCCGGTTGAGGGATCAAATCATTGGGCCCGAAGCACGAGGCGCGGTGAACGAGGCAGCATTTAATGGGCATAAGGAATTGGGCCTGCTTTTTCAGACTGGCGGCTGGCGGCTGACGTTTCATGCTTTCAAGAAATGCTTCCTTAAGACGCTTCATGAATTGCCGCCTATTAAGCTTTTTGGCTTCAAAATTATTTGAAGGAAATGTGCTTTGAATTTTTGGATACCTCCTCGTCACGAGCATGAATACTCGGTAAGACAAGGAGTTGGGGGCTACTGAGCTGCTTGGCCCAATAGGCCCAAGCCATGAGCCACGTGTCAAGCGTGTTTCTTCCGAGCAAGCGAGCAAAGGTCTTGCGTGAGTAAGCGGGCAAAACCTTAGCTTTTATCAGGTAAGCTACTTACGAGATGGGGGCTCAGCTAAGCGAGCAAAATCGATAAACGAGCATGATTGCTCGTCTTCGTCAGTAAGAGCCGCTACTAGTTGAGGACATTCATGTCCGGGAAAGATCAAGGTATTAGTTGAGGGTGGTCACACCCGAGCAAGAATCTTAGCTAGCGATAATGACTGACAAATTCTCTGGATAATCCGTTGTCATTAGTGGGCTAGTTAAATGCGTTTTCATTAAAAGCCATGACCGTTTGTGGGGGAGTTAATGACATTTATGGGTGGTTAATAGAGATCATGGCCAGTTAATGCCAATCATGGGTGGTTATTCATGGTTATTGGCGGTTATGCCTTCCGGTGCATATAAAAGCTTGGCAAAATATGGAGAGAGGTACGCGCAATCTAATTCTCTAGCCAAAACTCTGCCAAATTGCTTACTCCATTGTTTATTTGTGTACTGATTTTCACGCCGCAGGGCCATTGCAGGGAGTGCCCCTGCCCAGTTTATGTTTGTTCATTCATATCGCAGAGTTGGGCTTTGAGGATCCACGGACACGTTGAAAGCCAGGTGTTCGGATTTGGCTTCTTGAGTGCATCCAGATTTCTTGGACACATCAATATGCATGCATGCTGTAAATATATAATTATGCATATATATATATATATATATATATATATATATATATATATATATATATATATATATATATATATATATATATATTAAACCATGTTTAAAAGCATGTTTAATTTATTTTAAAACCCTAAACTGAGATCGAAAGGCGAGTTGAGTGTCTAACTCATTCCCAACTCGTAACCTAGCCTCTGAACCTATATATTTTCTTGAATAATTGGGTTTTCTCTGTTTAAACCTTAAAATAGAGGTGGTGACTCTGTATAAACATATTCAGGGTCCACAACGAGACCGAATGCATTCCACGTGCTCTGATGTTTCAAAGAAACTCACTTTCACGCGAGAGGGTCGCGAAACGAGGTTCTTACAGTGGCGACTCTGCTGGGGATATTGTTTTTTTAAAATTAAAAAAAAAACAAATGAGGGCTAGACTCAACTTTGTTTAGGGGATGATAAATTATTTTTACACACTTAACATGCTTTTATTTTTGTGTGTGTGTGTTGAAAATATTAATTGCTTTGTCAATACAATATAATATACATGCTCTGTTGATATTACTGTGATATTACTGTTTGCGTTTGCAACCAACATTTGTAATTTACATTTATACTGGCGAAATGCCATACATGTAAATATTATTTTATTCTGTCAATTTTATTTTGGGGATTAGGACCAAAATGTAATAATATGAATAAATAGTTTCCTCACTTTTCTTTCTATTTATTGTTTGAATAGCTGTCTCGCGCACTTGCTCTGTCCCTCATGGGATTCAAACTAGTCAGCCGAGATAATCCACACAAAACAAGAAAGACATACATTTTTACCGCTTATATTACTGTAAAAGGTTTCCAGCTTTCCTAGCTGACTCATACACGCGCACTCACTTAGGAATATTCTGAATTGCTACCCTACACCAAAGCCAGCATACCCCCTGCATCAGCCACACTAGATTGCATATATATCTTCTAGGAAACTCCATTGACCGGTCGGTTTTTATATCCCAAAGTTAATGACCAATCTCAATGATAAGAAGATATCTTCTTTTAAATACACTGGGGCTGATCAATAAATTTGACGGTATCTCATTAGAACGATTCGAATGGTGGATCCCGGAAAGAGTATAAGCCCTTCGCCCATGATTTGTTCGATCTTGGGAAGTCGAAAGGCAGGTGGAATATGAAGGTCTTATACTCTCGAGAAAGAATCCACTGTGTCAGGACCTAATAAAGAGAGTTAAAAAAAAAAACTATGCTTGTCCGACCAACTCTAAGACAAACAAAAAAATGCCCATTTAATAAAAATGCGCACTGTGCTTTTCAACCCTAAGCCTTTGAGCCATACCTTTTTCGACCCTTTTTCCCAGAAACCTGGCTCGCACCTGGAAGGAAAGAGAAAGTTTTGGTCGTTTGATAAGAGAGTTAAGCTCGAATACAGAAAGAAGTCCATACAGTATAGATTTGAGTTTGAATACAAAGGACATTTCAAACAATTCAGATTTAGGTTTGAATACCGAGATCAGTTCAGTGCAAACAGATTCAGTTAGAATGGCTGCCAAAGACAAACAGATTGTTACTAATACCAATGCAGGAACTCCCGAATACACTCTAGATCTAGCATTTCAAAAATGACTGGAACACAAGTTGGATACCCGTATGGGACATATGATAAATAAAATAATCAACACTTTTCTCAGGGGCTTCACAGAAACCTCTGACCAACTCCATTCGAAGTTTCAAGAGTCACAAAATTCAGTTGATAATCCTCCCCGCCACAAAACTCTTTTACCAAACCAAAGTCTGCCAAACACCAATATTCCTTCAAAAACCAATATGGCAAGCATAAACTCTCAATCCTAACAGGCTAACACCAATCCCCAAACATTTCACCAAAAATCATCCTTCATAAAAAAGCGAAAAGACCACAAGAAGACCTATTGCAGCATGTGGCATGTGAAAGACAAGTAGTAATAACCAATGAGGTTCCTCCATGCATTACTTAGAAGAGGTACAAACCTTTAAAAATCAGTTCATCTCTCACACAATGTCAGCCTAACAAGAAACACATGACTGAAAGTTTGAAGATCCCGGATAACCATGCAAAACAGTCATCGCTCGAACATAATAACAATAGTGCTAAATCCAAGCCAAGTACTACATCCCGCTCAAAAGGAAAAAAAGAAAAATCCAAGGAGTCACAAGGACATCCAAGGAACCCCACCCATCATGTGGCATATGAAACACAAGAAAGGACAACCAACATGGTCTTTCCTTATGGCACTCAAACAAAACAAGAAACTTTGGAAATCATCTTGTCTCCCACACAATGTCAGTTTGATCAAGGATTCAAGGTTGAGGAATTAAAAAGTCCAAGCACCAGTATAGAGTCGTCAACAACCAAACAGGATGATGGTGGTGATAAGTCCAAGTTAAGCATTACAAAAGAAGAATGGCATAGGCATTATGACACCTTCATTCCACCAAGATCTATGGTTTTTCAAGCATTAGTAGCCCAAGGAAGGCTCAAGCCACTCAAAAATTATAGACCCCCAAATCCTCTACCTGCCCATTGGAACCACTTCTAGTATTGGGAGTATCACCAATGCAGTGGACACAGTACTGCCACATGTTTCAAGCTTAGAGACGCCATTCAAGATATTATTGAAGAGAATATGGTCATGGACAATAATGTCTGAACAAAGGAAAGTAACTAGGGGCTTGATATAGTCCCTGAACCTCGCGATCCTACATACAGAACCGTGACAGTTGAAAATACTTGGTCCATAGATCAGGATGATTATGCTTTAGCATTGCTTGGCAGTAACTTCAAAGAAGATAGCTTCTTGGAAATAATCTACGAAAGTGTCGACTATGTCGAACCACCAGTGGAATTTGTGGCTATCACAGATAGCCCACTACAGAATTGGTACACCACCACAGGGCCACTCTTGACTACTGCGGACCTGGTTGATCGTTTTGGATACACCATACCCCCTTATATCCTATATGTCACAGACTAGTCACCTACCAACCCGCTTCCTGATACCAATATCAAATATCTTTCCTCCGAAAGACCTTGATGAAATATCCAACTATGTAACCTCTCCTTTTAATGAAAGTCTCAGTGTTTTCATGTACTCCTTATTGCCAACTTGTTAAAAGAGGAATTAACTGAACATAATAAAAACATAATCGAACCATTTAATAATGAATTACTTAACAAAGTGGACCCAAAAGATAAAGAATATTTAATCGAGCTCGCCCAGTTGGTCAAGTGACAAGGAAAGCACAAATCAGCAGTAACAGAAGAAGACTTGTCTGTCATAAATCTGGGGCTGGACCATGAGGTCAAAGAAGTCCGAATAGACAGTTACCTGCCAAGGAATGACAGATAAACTTTGATCAGTTTGCTAGCAGAGTTTATAGATGTGTTTGCATGGTCATATGAAGATATGCCTGGGTTAAATCCAGCCATAGTTGAGCACAGAATCCCGATATACCCTGACGTCAAGCCAATGAAACAGAAATTGCGTAGAATTAAGCCTGAGTGGTCTCTCCAAGAGAAAGAAGAGATCATGAAACAGCTACATGTGAAGTTTGTCCAGGTGGTCGAAAACCCAATCTGGCTATCCAACATTGTAACAATACCAAAACCCAATGGAAAGGTTTGGATATGTATCGACTTTCGTGACCTCAACAAAGCATCTCCGAAAGATGACTTCCCACTACCAAACATTGACATGGTAGTAGACATCGTAACATCCCACAAAGTAAGATCCTTTGTGGATATCATGCTTGGTTAACCCCAAATCAAAATGGCAACAGCCGATCAGGAGAAAACATCCTTTATCACTCTTTGGGGAACATACTGCTACACAGTTATGCCATTCATGCTGAAAAACGTTGGGGCTACGTATCAGAGAGCTGCTACTACCCTTTTCCATGACATGATCCATAAAGAAATAGAAGTGTATGTGGAGGATATGATCATTCACTCAGATGAAACAGATGGTGCCCACATCAGAGACCTTCGCAAATTCTTCGAAAGGTTATTCAAGCACCAGATGAAACTCAACCCAACCAAATGCACCTTTGGAGTCACCAAAAGAAAAGTGCTAGGTTTCATGGTAACTGAACAGAGAATTATGATAAAACATGCAAAAGTGAAAGCCATTACAGATATGCCGTAACTAAGGACTCCGAGCGAAGTCAAAGGGTTCCTTATGATACAAAGACATCGGGCCGCTTCATTAGACATCTGACAACCATGTGCGAACCACTGTTCAAATTGCTACAAAAGGATACTTACAAAGTCTAGGATACAGAATACCAACTCGCCATGTAAAAGGTCAAAAAAAACCTAGCTAGTCCTTGTGAGGTTCCCGGTGCGACTTCGCCTCTGGATAGGGTGCGTATAATGCGGACATCCACGCTTCCTCGCTCCACCCTCCCTTGTTTAGGGGAAGACGAAATCAAAAGTGCGAGAGGAGTGCCGTCTCATGTTAGCACGCTGGAATGTGCCTCCGCCTTTAGTGGATTTTGTATCCAATATGGGAACTTATGGTTTCCCGCATCAAGTTATCCCTTTAGGGATAATGAACATGAGAATGCATTACCCTTTCATTCCCATTTTCCCTTTTTTAGGGAAAAACAGAAAAGTGCAAAAAAGGATATTGCGACGCCCCCACTATGGATTTTACTAAAAATAGCCTTATGACCCATTCAGATCACTATGGGAGCTTTGGGTTTCCCACATCAAGTTATCCCTTTTTTGGGATACCATGGGAATACATCACTCTTCCATTCCCATTTCTCCCTTTTTTGGGGAGAACGGAAAGTGCAAAAAGGAAGGAGTGTTGCGAGGCCCCACCGGATCTCGAAAGTTTTAGAGTAGCCATCTTTATTTTAAGGCAAATAAAGCAAAACCAAAGAAAAGAAAAAATAAACCAGAGAAAAAGAAAACGGGTTCGGAGGCTAAGTTATGAGTTGGGAAGGTGCTAGGCACCCAACTCGCACTACAACAATAATGAGTTTTCACAACATTTATTGCACAACGTTTTTTGAAAAACGTTGTAATTGATCCATTTAACACAACGTTCACATAGAAAACGTTGTATTTTAATTTTTACATTTTTTACAACATTTTAAAAATAAACGTTGTATTATTGCAACGTTTTTATAAAAAACGTTGTTAAATTCCTTTCACAATGCCTACCACGCGTTTTTTAAAAATGTTGTAAACCCAAAAAAAAAATACGCGACATAATTCCCCCCAAGAATGCAATTTTTTCCGCCCCTTATCAGTCTATTCTGTCGATTTTGTGGGACTTGCGGCATAATCCTCGCAAGCTCTTCAAAATTTCGCCTCTCTCAAGGTCTCTCTTCAATCCTACAAATCAACAAGGTAAGTCATAAGATTTCCATCCTAACTCTCATAAAAATAAGCTTGCTCATCTTCCCTTGTTTCTTTACCCCTTTCACACGATTTCTGGGAAGAATTAGGGCTTAGGGCTTTAGGCTTGTTTGCTCACTTGAATTGTGGCTTCATCCGGTAAGCACCTCTCTTTCCTTATGTAATTTTGTGCCCTAAACCATGTAACTATGCCATAATACATAACCTCTGTTGCTCGCCCTAAAATCCATTTTTTTATGAATTTACTTATATTAATGTCGCATCGTGATTCAAATTTTGGTTCCTTGCTTGAATAATGATGGTTACTGTTTGATTACATGTTTTATCATTTATTTACAAACTCCAATTTTGTTGATTTAATTCGGTAAAGGCCAAATTAGAAACTCTTTTGTTTTGTTAATCTATGAAAGAATTTTTGATTTAGTTTGTGGGCAAGAATTTCGGTGATGAAATTCGTAATAGTCCCCGCCAAGTTTTTTAATTCTATCACTCTATTTATTAGAAGTATCTCGACCAACATTGTATTTTCTCTATTACGATTACTATTTTCTTAGCAGATTATCTTGGCCGTAACAAGAAAACCAATAGTGGAACACATGTCCCCTTCCTCGTGTGGTTTTTGCGCTTGTTTGTTGTCTAGGTCAAGTATAAATCTTTAAATCTATAAACAAAATTGCTATTTCAATCAAAAGAAAAAAAATCAATTGCATTTGTAATAACTATTGGCTTTAGGAAAAGAGAGCAGCTTCCCTGGGGGCGAATTATTACTTACCACTTGTTAATGCTTCTTTTTCTTATTGCCCTACCTATGAATCCTTCAGTGTTGTACATTTATGCCTCGACACTGTCCGCCGGCCCCAATTCCAAGTGAAGGTGGAGGGTGCTTTAGGTAGCCTAACAACCACTCTTAATACTTTTTCAGATCCCTTATGAATTTAATTCCTACCCCTCAAGTAGTCGGTACAAAAACTGACTCAAGGTGGTCATGCTTTGTATGATTATATTAAGAAGTTGTCATCTTTGCCTTGATTTTTCAATGTACAGTCTTAATTCAGAGTTTTAAACCAAATAAGAAATTAGCAAAAAGGCACTTGAGAATATTGTTAGCAAATGATAACCGATGATTTCAATTCTTTTGTTTCACATGTATAGTATTATTCTTCTTTAAAAGGAGATTTAGTTTATGTCCTTTTGATAAGACACCTAGATTTTACCGATCATTGATATGTATGCACTTGTACTGCTTAAAATTCTTTCTTCACATCTGGTTTACTAAACAACAAAGTGTGTTTGTTATAGTTGAGTCGCAAAATCTTGGACAATTGTTGAATTACTCTATTAATCACGTGATACAGGAAGTTGGCATAGTGGCAGAAAAATCCAGCACGCCAAATTGCAGACGACTTAAGTTGTAAACTATTACCCATGGATCAGAGTAATCCTCTACACTTCGTGTACTTCATTTTTCAAACTAGCTTTGTCCCTTGACTGGAACTATTTATTAACAATGGTCTATCACTCTATTGTATGTTTCCTTTGGGTTTATTCTTCTTATTTCTTACAGTTTTTCATGTGTTTATTCATTTTTTACTATTTTTGGAACCTTAGTATTATAATCTAGAAGTGGCTGGTGAACGTAAAAATTAAGCTAGAAAGGTTTCGCAATTCATAAATTGTTTCTAACATCTAGCCAATGCCATGGATTATAAGATTTAATAAGTTGCAAGGATATGAAGCAACATTCGTACAAGAAAAGATTAATCCTTGTTTCATCTATTTTCAAACTTCATGCGCTGGAATTATGAGAGAAAATAAAAAGACCAAAAGCCGCAGCATCCTTATGAACTATGAATTGTGACTTTCTGCTTTCACAGATGCTGCACTTGAGGAGGGGAAAGGTTTGACAAGTGGCCTTGAATTGGCAAAACCAGTTTTAGATTTAGGGATTGATTAAATCTGTTATTAGTTTGTTAGTTGGGTAGGGAGTAGTTTGTTTTAAAATAACTAGTTTAAGGTTTTCTTTTCATGCAAGTTTAGGAGTCCTTTCCTTTTTGAATTAGGTTTTTTTTGTAAGCCTTTTTAAGGCAATCTTTTCTAAATAACACGGCAGATTAGATTTTGGTTTTGAAGAAAAACTCTTCTTGAAGAACAAGTTTGTTCTTTTTAAAAATCGGTTCAATCCAAGCTAGGTGAGTGAAGCCGAGTTTGATTTGTCCGTCGGATTTCTTTACGTCGAGCGAGTGAAGTTCGACCGGTGAGTCCGTTATCCTTTTTATTTTTGTTGTTGCCGTGTGTGTGTGTGGTGTGGGCTGTTGCGAGGCTGTTTCGGAGTCGTGTTCGGGCAGCCTAGTCGAGCAGTTTTGGACAGTGCTTTGGCTGATCAAAACTGGTGTTACAAGCTAGATTAAGGGCTGTTTTAGCAAGGATTATTGAGCAGGTTCGTGGCTGAAGTTGGAGTATATTTGAGCAAGTTTGGGCAGCCTAAAAAGCTGGAACAAACTAATAGTTTATTAACAGATTGTGAGGGAGTTTTGGGGTTTATTTTGGGACAGCCTAGTTCATTAAAAAGAAAAGAAAAACAAACAGTTTTTGGTAGGTTTGAGTCGGGTTTTGGGGTGAACAAAGAGAGCCGAAACACATTGGAGGTGTTCAGATTTTGACACCGTATCACATCTGGTGCAGGAGGTAAATTTAAAACCTCATCTTCATAGAATAATTTAGAGATCCTTCTTAGTAAATTCTCATCAAACTCTCTGGTCAACACAGCATGTAAGCATATCACTTCAGAATGTACAAATCCAGCCATTGAGATATAAAAGCAGAAAATATCACATCATATCATATCATATCAACTGCTAACTTTTCTTTGTACTTATTTTAGTTAGTTAGTTAGGGGACTGCTATGATATTCAGATATAAGGTTCTTTCCAATTTATGGATAAGGTGGTGGGGTTTTTTTTTTCATTTTTGGCGCTATTGTGGTGTTTCTTTCTTGGAATGTTGAGGGACTAGAGACTGGAGAGTGTTGTTGTGATGGCTCATTTAAGCTCTAATTTATAGTTTTCTTTAATGTTTATTGACTTTGTTTTCCAAAATAGCGTGTAATGGAACACTTATTGATGTCGGGTTCTGTACAATTTAGAACTTCTAATTTTTCAAAAGCAAACGTTTGTTGATATATTCATCTTCCTGGACATTGGCGTATAATTGCAACACTTTATTTATTTTTCCTTGAATCTTGGACCTAATTGATAAACTATGATTTCATATGAGATATGTTAATTTTTTTTTTCATTCCATCTCATAATGTGCATTTTACATATTTTTCAAGTGTAAAGTTCGAGTATATAGTTGCTTCGAAGATGGCCTTAAGAATTAGCTTGACAAGTACCTTCGACTCGCAGTTACATTACAGTGAGTTTGATTTTTTTCTCGTTTGATTTCTTATATTTGTTTTGTTCATACCAAGAATGTCTTTAAATTGCATACTAATGTGTGATGAATTGCATGTATTGTACGTGTCTTGGGCTTCACTTGTCAATGTATCTCCCATTCATGTGAAAATACTGCTTGTTTGTGCAATTTAGTATTGTAAGGATTTTTTAAGCCGCTTGGTTTTGGTCTTAGGTATTTAGAACATTGTTCGATTGCCTCGCTTGAAATGCGTATAAATAATCTCTAATTTTGTGTGTAGTATGAATATGTTAATTGATGCTCGTTATGAATTTATACTATGCTTATTGGTTAGTCATTTTGAACAAAGTCACAATAACTGTCATGGTTGGAGCTATGGAGCATAAGAGAAATTCGACATTACAAGTTTGTTGATTTGCAAAATTTTGGTCTTCTCATACGGCAGATGTATGGGCTTCCCACTGTTTGTAGTTCTATCATTGGGTAGGCATTCTACTTAGAACCTAGGCTAATTGAAAAAGTCTTTCCTCGTCAATAGGCAGTCTGCGCAGCCACAAACGCCATATGAAAATACTGATCTGCCGAGGAACAAATTTATGCCAAATAAATCTGGATGATAGAGAGATAGGTCTGATGGTACGGGCCACTTGCCAAGCTGAAGCTAGAGAGAAAACACCTTTGTCCGTCACAGTGCAGTGCGCTGAATCAGGAAGACTAGAAATAGAAATGCCAGCCTTAGACACCGAAGTAGCAGCTACATTGCCAATATCGTGACGGGCTTCAGTTGAAAGCTGAGAGGAGGAAACAAAAAGCTCATGAACTGAAACAAAACTCGAAGAGGCAGGTTGCGGAATACGCCCCTCCTTAAGCCAACGATCCAACCAAACAGAACACTGACCCTTTCCAATAATCCAAATAATATGAGGGTCTGCAATGTTTCGAACTTTCCACATCCTACGCCAAGTTAGAGAGCCTCTAGATGAGGCAATCATAGGATGGGCAGTAGAACAATATTTTTGATAAATAGATCGGCTCCACAGGCCGTTAGTGGATCTGAATCTCCACCAGAGCTGAATAGAGAAAGCTCGGATGATATCAGAAATAACACGGATACCAATACCCCCTTCAAGAACAGGTCGACAACATCGATCCCAAGCAACCCAATGAGTTTTAAGTTTATTGTCAATCGAACCCCAGAAAAAATTGGAAAACATTCTGTTTATGTGCTTAATCACCGAGACCGGAGGATCCAGAATAGCTATCTGATACATGACAATAGATTGGAGAACTGAATTAATGAGAGTTACCTTACTCGCTTGCGTGAGCAACGCTCCCATCCAAGAATTAATTTTATTCTGAATCCTACCAATAAGAGGATCAAAGAGGGATTTTTTCTTCCTTCCTTCAAAAAGAGGACACCCCAAATAAGTAACAAGAAGGGATTTATTCGGAAATCCAACATGACGCCGAATAGAAGAGATTCTGGCAATCGGGAGGGAGCTCAAAACCATAAAGCAACTTTTCCCCTGACTAATCATCTGACCAGAACACTGCTCATATTTTTCAAGTAAAATCCGATGTTGTGTAAGAGAGTGCTTGCTACCATTGCAGAAAATAACAACGTCATCAGCAAAAGCTAAGTGTGAGACGATAGGACAACCACTTGAGGAGGAATAGGCAAAGTGAGCATGATCGCAATGGAGTTTGTTAAGACCACGCTAAGGACTTCAACCGCTATGATGAAAAGGCTAGAGAGAGGGACGCTTGACGCAAAACCACGGACGAGGGGAAGAACCCCGCCGAAGAGCCATTAATAGACACCGAGAACCATTTATTAGATATCACCCGCCAAACCATATCGATCAAAGTCTCACTAATACCAAATTTATGAAGAACTTGGGTGAGATAAATCCAAGACACCGATCAAAAGCTTTGGCCATGTCCAATTTTAATAATGACATCGATCCATTGACCTTTTCTTGAGATGATGAGTCAACCTCATGCGCAAGTAAGAGATTGTCTTGAATGAGTCTTCCTTGATAAAAGCACTTTGATTTTCTAAAATTATATAGGGAAGAATAGAGGTCGGAGGACAAAATTTTAGTAACCACCTTGTTACAAAATTACAGACTAATCGCCAAAGGTCCTGAAAGTATCAACTTGATTAGATTTAGAATAGTAATGATAAAGGTGCTAGTCCAAGCTTTAGAGATCAAACTTTAAAATAGCAAGGTAAAGGTCAAAAGCAATAATTTCCCAAAGAAGACGATAGAACTTACCCAAAGCCATCCGGCTAGCAACACTATCTCCATCTAAAAGAAAACAATCTCTTTGATTTCTTCGAGGAAGGGGGTCAGAAGCAAGGAATTTTGATCCGCCATAATCAAAGAAGGAATGATTGAAAGAGGGCCTTCATCCATGTAGAGAGCACTAGCAAATAACCGATCTTTATAGAAATTGATAGCAGCCTCTTTG